>JAPDSC010155423.1:0-17157 GCA_026290005.1 Latrodectus geometricus
TTGGAGAGACTGAATTGAAAATTTTTGTTAATGTTTAATAGAGGCTCCTGTAAAAAGTTACAAAATTTAGAAAAATTGGTCCCTGTTATTATATATAAATTCTGAAAATTGGTATAAATATTTATTAAGGAATAGTAATTTTAATTTTGTTTTATGTAAAAAAAGTTATGTTTGCAAAAATATTAATGAATTAAATTGTGAACTTCAAAAAATATAGAATAATAAATTTAGCAAGTAATTCAGTGGAAAAAAAATTACTAGTTTAATAAATATTGAGAATAAGAATAATCTTGAAATCAAGATTTATAATAGTTTTTTTAGGGTTGTTATTATAAAGCAATACATATTACAGTGTGTTATTAAACTAGCATTCAATTTATAGTTTAGATATCAAAGAATAAATGTTAATGAAAAATTTAATATTCCATCTGTAATAATGATAAATATTTAATTTAATAGTTATATTAATAATTTATAAAAATAAGAATTTTCGTTATAAAATATTGATATAAAAATAGTATATTTAAAAAATGTTTACTTTCTAATATATTTTGATCCAATAAATATTAGAAATAAGAAAAGATGTGTTTTTAAACCTATATTTCTTTATTTTCAGCTAATAGAGCTAGAGCTATTATTTTGTCATCTTTACCATACTGTATATGATTATTTTTAATTATGTTAATTTAAAACTAATATTTTTGAAAAAATGATTACAATAACAAAATGTTATTTTATCATTAAAATTTAAGTTACTTTTTTTATTTCTGTTCTTACTTTATATTTGAAATAGAATATTTCAGTTTAGTTTATTTACGGAAAGAAATTTTTTAATTTCTTTTTTTTTTTTTTATTTATTTATTTATTTTTATATATATATTCAGGAAATTACAGTGCAGTAATCGAATGACATCTGAATTTTTGTGATTAATTTTTTTGAAACCCCAAATCAATCAATTTTGAAACGTAATCATCTCAATTATCGTAAATAGAATCAAAATATTTATTATGTAAATAAAAAAAAGAATCTAAACACAGACTGCCAAGTCGTATAAACGAATCCTAGATCTCCAAAAGCAAATAAACACGTTAGAAAGAAGATACGCCGGGTGATATTGTTTCCAACATAAATCTATCCACGGAAGCACTTGAGAGCCGTCTTTATGACCGGCAATAGGCAAATCAGTGAGTAATATCCGCCGGCATCTTTTGAACCTATCTTTTTACATCCTTTGCTCTTTTCCAATACTCGTGTATTTATTTATATCGCGGAACAAAATAGTTCGCAATGCTTCATTCGCTTTCGCAGCTATACAACTTCTCACTCTAATAAATCTATTTAATCGTTGAAAAATTATGCGTTGCTATGGTAGAAATGTAAATAGTGTTCATAACTAATTTCGCTATTTTAAATGCAAAATTTTCCCTCTGCGTTTATCTAACATCATTATGTAAATGCTCTGAGCAAACTATACATGATGTTACATTACTTTCATGATATTTTTGCATACCAACTATTAATTATGACTAATGGGTTGCTATAAATTTACTTTAATTGTACATCAGCACGAGTCACTGTTGAATTTATAGCATAACATCAATTTTGTTTATGATATACATGATTAAAATGTTGAATAGTTTCAAGAAACCAGTTTTAAATAAATAGCTTTCATTTAAAATTTATTTGAATCAAGTACATCTCTTTAATAATAAGATGGCATCATTAATGGCCAATAGATTAGGGTAATAATAAAGAAATAATTAACGTTTTATTTATTTTTGCGTTTACTTGAAAATACATAATATGTTGCCGCAAGTTATTTGTACTACTTGGAGTAGTTATTACTTTCACCGCTAGGTGTCGTATTTTATAAGTGCTTTCCGAATTTAGCATTGCATTTAATCGTTTACTTATTCTTCTTATATTACTGTTTTTGAAAAAACACATAGTGTTCTAGATTTTATAAATCGATTAGATCTTTGCACAAAACTTTAAAGTTATATTTAAAAAATTTTGACACCATAATTATCTTTTTATGAATTTGCGATTCTTGAGAGTATATTTATATTTTATAATGTACGTTTTTTTTTTTTTTGTAATACTAATTTCTAAAAGTGCTTATATTCATAAAACAATGTTTATATTTGTAGCTCTGTTTAGTTTATTTTAGCCATGCCAAATATCATTTATTTATTGAATTACATTTATATATATATTTATGTTCATTTGTTATTAGAGCTATAAAAGGATCACTCATTTTTCTCTGATTCTTAGTAATTTTATTTTTAATGGTATTTTATTTTACGCTCATTAAAATGTTCTTTATGAAACAAATTTATTTTATATCGTTAATTTTTTTTATAGGTAAGTAAAGAATTTTGTGTCTGTTTATGAAAAATATGATGCATAATAAACCGATTCTAGGTAAGTTTCTGCATAATATTCTGTTTCCTTGTATTTATTTCGTAATTAAGATGCCATGTGTAATGTAAATGATAACAGGTATTTTTTAGTATTTGTAATCATTTAAAAAAAATCTTATGTAAATATAACTTTCTTTTCGAACATCGCATCCTTAATTACCTATTTAGTCATTTGCCGACATTTTTCTTTTTATCAACTCTTCTGTAATTCCGAATGATAATTATCGTTTGCTTTTTATCAAAGCTATAAATTTTATAGCGCAAACACAAGCTGCGTATTTGCTACACTGTAGTTGCACAACTGAAACGGAAAAGCATGAATATTCATTCATCATATCAATTTTCCAAATGGATTTATATTTTTTTCGTTTTACTCATCTTATTTGAGAACCTTATAGAGACAACATTCTTTTCTGCTGCGAGTAATTCCTTTTTTTTTCTCAATTTAGAACTTTCTTTATTTGAGAGTAAATTAGTGTCGTTTTCAAAACTCGTGTGTTATTAAAAAATTAATTTATTGAGTCTTAATTTTTTCGATTTCGTAAATGGTGATTTTAATTAATTAATTTATTTTGAAATTGTTGTAAGCAGCGAATGTATGAGGGCTTCGAACTATATCAATTGTCATTTTTTTTTTTTAATTTACTTGATAATTTTTATATTTTATAAAGTATCATGAAATTATAAATAATGCATTATAAATAAGATATCGTATTCTCAAAATAAAGTGAAGTGTTTTTGAAATTCAGATCAATTTATTACTGTATTTCATAATTGCTTAAACAATAGGATAATAATTTTTTTTATTTGATGAAATAGTAAAGATTGTTTTAAAATAATTTGATCTATTTAAATAGACAGCCATAGAAAATATTTTTTGTATCCATGTGCACATTGAAGTTATTTTATTGAAGTAACAAACTTATTATGAACTATTCGAAACGGCATTAAAATTCATATTTATTATAAGTCAAAATAATTTATTTTATAGGAAAATTGTTCATGATATTGTGATTTTTTTTTATTCTTTTTATTCTAAAATGAAGGCGAAACATCATCATGGAAGTCATTGAAGGGAAAAATAGTTTAATTTTAAAGAAAATAGAATATAAGGTTTTACAGAAACAATGTATTTTTAATTTTGTCACATCATGAAATTACATAAAAAAAAAGAAGCCTGAATATTATAATTAAATGATTTAAAATCACTTAAAATTTACTAAATTTACGGGGTTTTTTTCTAATTTTTATTATATTTATTTAAAGAAACATTTTTAATACATTTAATAAAAAAAATTTTAATAAATGTTTTCATCGGACCAATACATTGCAATTTTTTAAATTATTTTGAAATCACCTAGCGAGTGACCAAAATATTAAATCTAACAATAGATAAAATGAATCTCCAATATTCAAATATTTCCCACAGTATTGAAAAAATACTGTCGGGGGAATTCCATTTAATTATTTTAAATAAATTCTTAATTTGCCTCAATTATAGGTTTCACTTTAAAATGATTCGGTTGACAAATATGCACATATAAAAAGAATGCCTTCAAAATCTTCATTTCTTTACGATGATTTAACAAAATGTAACTACCATGACGTATGAAAATAAAATTTTACAATTAATAGCTGAAATAATTGATTTTTAATAAATATGTTAAATGTTTTTATTGTATATATTAAACATCATTTACAAATTATAAACTGACAATTTAATTAGTAAATTAAAATGTAGTAATTTTTTAAATATTTTATGGATTTTCGTCAAAAATTATAAGAAAATGATTATTTTAAGAAATATATCAAATAAAAACAAGTAGAAAACTTTAAGGGAAAATGTATATTGAATTGTATACACAGTTATTACTTGTTTTCTTTCAGTTTTTTTTTTTTTTTTTTTTTCCATTGTTTTTTATTCATTACTTGGATTTGGTGTATCATAAATTTTAGAATGATAACATAACTTTTTTTAATGTTTGTTTGCAATAATTTCTTGGACTAAACATTACAAATTGTTTTAATTAAGCCAAATTTTTGGAATATAGCTAATTTGCAAATAGTAAATAAATATCTGGATTGTTATTTTAATTAATAATGTTTGTGGTCAATTCTAGTGAATCAAAATCCGTTTGCATCTGAATTTGTTTTATTTCTTGTTAACAATTTATATTTTTGATTCAAGCCTTATAATTTTGAAGCTGGACTAAATTATATTTTGAAATTGTAAAGCCATCTCTTTATCTATCAGCTTTATTCTGAAAAATTTTAAAATAAAGTGTGAGTAAAAACTTTATGTATTTAATTCAACAGAATTTGGATTAGATGTACGACCTTCAAACAGTCTTATTGTTTACCCTATTTCAACAACCGGAAAAGTTGGCATAGCTATTATTTTAGAACTCTGTAGCAAGTGTTTGAAGATATATGATTATTATGTCTGTCTCGCTGTCGGTAACTGTATGAGGTGGGATGTTTCGTTATTTTCCTTCCGGTGAGCCCGTAGAGTGTACTATCGATTTATTCGGGACTCCTGAATTTTTTTCCCTGTCACATTATTATTGTTAAGAAAATATATTTGACATCTTAGGCCAATGACATCCAACAATGACTTCGGATACTTTGTTATGCGGAAACTTCTGTATCGCATTCGATAACATAGCAGTTGCTTTTAAAAGACGCATTTCTCTTTTCTTTAACTCGTTTCTTGTCATTTTTTTCAGTTCTGTGGGTGGTCTGTCGATGTTACGGCATTAGAATTAGTATTAAGTTGCGCACTTGTAGGAAGTCGACATTATAATGAATAACTGTGTGATATTTTGAAAAATTAATCACATAGGTTAGACCAGGCTGGCAACTGAATTGCTTATGATTTGGCCTTCGATTCAACAGTTTGTGTGTTTGATTCCCAACTCTGACTTGAGTGCTACTGAGGTGTTTGACAAATGGTTTGTGCTCTTGCCTTCGGTTTAACAGTTTGTGGGTTCCTATCCCACTTTAAGTTTGGATGTTTGTAGTGGTTCGGAATTCACTTCAAGCCATAGACCCTCGTATGCGAAAAAATGAACGTTGACTGACAAACCAAACATGACATGAATGCTTGTAGTAATGCAATTTAAAACGTTGATCAATATCTATTTGTACTTCGTGTGCAAAATATAACCCCTGAGCCATAAACAAATTAAGCCATATATATTTTGTATACGACGGTTAAACAAGTAAGAAAGAAAATAAAATTGAAGCACATTTTTGCATGTAATTTTTGGTCATTTGATAATGATCTAGAATGCTGTAAGGCGCTTTTGTTTTTTAATATCTGGATTATATTTCCTAACAGAAAATTCTTTCTTAATGAATTGCGTTCGTGGATCCCAAAAACATAAACTCAAAATAGTGCCATATGTTTTTCTCCAGGGGAAAGAGCGTGTAAAAATACTGAGTTTTTAAATCACAAAATCATTATCCCTCCCCCCTCCAAAAAAAAAAAAAAAAAAACATGTAAAAATTAGAAATCTATGACATATTTGAACTTCTAACTTCTCTTCTGAAGCATACACTGTCAACCACTTAGTTTTTGACAAGTCTTCGCATTTAAAATATAAATATCCAGTATTTAAACTCCTATTAGCATTATTATGATAATTAACGTGTTAAACTTTTATTGGCTGCATGCTTATAGAAATTTACTTTTTAGTATATCTTTGTTTGCGATTAACCATTGATTTAGTTGAATACTGCTAAAATGTAAAGATTAGTTTAATATATAAACTCATATTTGAATAATTGCCTAGAATTTTCCTCGTTTTTTCGACCTGTCTTAAGTACTTCAATACTTTACAGATTTTGAGTGTTGATTATCACGTTATTGCCGTTATATTAAAGTAGAAAAGCTCCTTTCCTTTGTTTTATTCTGAGCTTCCAATATGTTGGTGTGTCACTATTAAAATGAGATATTGAATATTTCTTATATCTTAAATTATTGGATTTCATTTCTACAACATTAATGAAATTCTCCAATGAAATAAATGATAAAAAATTATGAAAATATGTATCCTGACATATATGTACTGCTCAAATATGCTATTGAAAAATCTAAAACTTATAACAAAATTACAGTGAAAAAAAATACTTAAAATTTGTGATTGCATACATGTGTGATTGCATACAATTAAACTGTTTCTCCCTTTTTTAATTTTTTCTGCAACATAAAATTGAAAAATAGTGTTTCCTTTTCTTGCATTCAAATGTGTTTTTCATTCAAAAGAAATATATTGGAATTGGTTAGTTATGGTATGTGAACATCATGTGTGTAAACTTATCTGTTGTTTAATGTTAGTTGAAAATGTAGTCTTTCCTAAGTGTCTCTATTATCTTTATTTAAATGTATTGCAGTGAAGTTAGTCACAATTGAGATTTCAGTAACAGTTTTAAATTAGCTTCCTGTATCATTAAAAAAATTATGTATTTTTAGTAAATATATCGAAAATAACTATTTTTTCCCTTCACTTACTCGAAACTTTAGATCAAAGACATTGGATTGAATGTCGTGATACTTAGTTGTAAAGAGCCCCCTTTCCTTTTAGACATAATTATCTTATTTTTTGTCAGTTTCCCCTCTTGTTGATCAATTAAAACTCCCACTTTCATAAAACTTAATAATGCAGGTGATTGATCCTCCAGTGTCGAGATAGCGCCTTGCGTGCCAAAAATCTTTTAAACATTTCGCACTTCAAGCATTCGATATACAAAATCGTTATTTCTCCCCTCTTGCTCTGGTGTTGCTATTTTATCCCCAATATACGATAAGATGTTGTTCCCTGCTCCTTTTTTTTTTTTTTTTTTTACACCTTATTTTGTCAGGCATCAACTTCAAATTCAGCAACTTTTAAAAGTGGAGTCCTAGTTTACAATTCAGTAAGACATTTATAGGTTTCCCTTGAATGCTAATCATAAAAAAAACGTGTGCTAACTGTTTCTTAAAATTTCCATTACATCCTACATAAAATTTCTTTCGAAACTAAATGACTTTTTTGGGGGAAGGGTGGATAAACTTCATTTACTGCTCAAGTTTGAAACTACAACTCAAGAAGGAGTTAGAAATATTGAGCGAGAACACTAATATGTTGGTTGCTAGCATGGCAAGTAGAGATCAAAATTTCATATAAAAGAAACTATTCGAATTAGAAATATTCACAAATAAAATAGTAGTTTTACAACTCTGTTACTTTATCACAAATTGTCCTCTGAATTACTGTCAATTACTATTATTATTATTATTCCTATTAATTTCTATTACAAATTAACTATCGTTTACTGAGTTCCTGAAGCAGTTTCTAATCAAGGTAGTCCAAGTGCTATCTATGTCCATTCTATCAGCTTCGTTAACTGACTTATAATCTCTCAACTTTAAGTGCATTTAATTTGTTAAGTTTCTTATGTTGTCCAGGATGAAATATTATGCTGGCGAAGCAGATTTAGTATTTTAAGTTCCTAAATTTGTTCGATATTATTATTCAATTGATTGCATTTAGGTACTTGGACATGCCTGAAGTGGGCATCGAATATGTATTAAGAAACAATTACAGTGTAAAAATTAATTTCGTGCTCGTGTGACCGCAGTAATCGTTAAGCGTGTTTTAAATTTACATGATAAAAGCATGTGCGAAACCAAAGAGCTCGCATGCTTTTTCTTAATGGGGAAAACCTCTCCCTTTTCTAATGCATATCAACGAATGGATGCGTGCATGTTTACTGCTCGCTAGTTTCATGTTCGGTCAATTAAATACATTATTTAAATTTTATGGTAATTATAATGATGAGTTGAATACATATATATGCCTTTTTTCTAAGAAGAGCATAAAAATTAACTATATTTCGTGATCTTAATATCGTACCATGCCATTCCTAAATGATTACTTCGCTAATACTTTCAAAAGTATTTTTTATTTAACTATTTTGTAAATCGAAAATTTCTCATTTAACTGATGGAGAAATAGTTACGTTGAATCTTTATCGACTTTTAAGGTATTCATTATTTTTTTCATGAGTTAACTGAATTAAAAAAGATCACTATTTTTAATTAATTTACATAAGTTAATTTTAAACGGAAAATAGTTTTGTTGTAATCTGGTAAAGATATGCATGCTTAAGGTTATCCATTCTTCGCGTTATTTCGTAAAACAGATGTTATTAAAATAGATACTCTAACAATACCTGTCTAATTACCCTATATTAACAATAATTAGCTTTACTTATTCAACAATACCTATTAAGTAATTTTTCAACATATTGGAACTTGAGGTACAGTTATATATATATTCTTTATTGATACCATCCTTTTTACGTGATCATTATTAAAAAAACAAATATCAATTCAAAAAATTTAGATGTGTGATTTTTGCTGAAAATATACAAAAATATTTCTATTGCAATTATGTTCATTAGAGTGATCTTAAACATTTCCATTGAAATTTAAAACTCGTTCCAGCCTTAATTCTATGATGTAGCTACTCCCCAGAATGTTAACTAATTCTATGTCCAGAGCAACTGTGGCTGGTAGGAATTTTAAGTTTTTTTTTCCTTTATACGAAAAGAAATATATAAAAAAGCGTCATAGTCGCGATATCTTTCTTTGGTAAAACAAACTGATGTATCATTATCCTCTGGTAGCTGTGAGGGACAGTAAAAAAAATGTCTGGCTTTTCTAAGTCAACGAAGCCTTAAAAATTTTTTTTTTTCTCTCTCTCGCTTCACACTTCTTTCCTAAAACATCATCACTCTCTGTGTTATCTAAACTATCTTTTTTATTGTCCCCCCCCTTTTTTTTTCCCATTCGATTTTCTCTCAAATTCCATTTAGCTCTTTCGCAACTCTTAAATGGGTTCTTAATGATATCAGTTTTAAGTCTTCTGTTTTTTCCCCTTCGTCACGTGGGGGATTTTCCTGTCTGAATGTGCAAATTGTATATTGAGAGATTTTTTTTCATTTTGGAATTGATGAGTTAGGAGACTCCTACCCATACCTGCTTGCTTACTGAATTTGCAAGGAACAAATAATCCTTTTTACTAAATCATTAAATTGGTCGAAATATTTGCATTTGGACTAATATTTAATATATATTTAACATTTTGTATTCTATGCAGATGCAGATTTTATAATGTAATTTAGGGTGTATGCAATACTTATATTTGAGTATATTTCGTAGTATATTTTTCTTTAAATTTCTAATCAAATAGAAGTACGTAACTCGCCTACTTTCTTAAAATTAAACTCGTTTAAAATCTCGAAGAAAATCCTTACATTTTACTGTTTTCAATACAATATAACGAAAAGTTCTACCATGAAATTTCCGTGCTTTCGGGTTCACAATATTTGTACCGATAAACTTTCAAACTGCATATGTCTATAATTACTTAAATTTCAATTCCAATAATTTATGATCAGAGACGTCTCCTTTTAAAACC
Source organism: Latrodectus geometricus (assembly GCA_026290005.1). Lineage (NCBI taxonomy): Eukaryota > Metazoa > Arthropoda > Arachnida > Araneae > Theridiidae > Latrodectus > Latrodectus geometricus. The sequence continues at coordinate 9,891 of JAPDSC010155423.1, forward strand.
AAAGTTTTTTCTTTTCATTAGTAAGTGAGCTTGAGCATTTGTAATGACAATATTAAAATTGAGTTTTAATTTTTTTTATTTATTTATTTATTTATTTATTTTTTTTGTGGAATTAAGAATAATGAAGAATTATTCTTTATATCACAAAGGAATAAATAATCTAAGAATAAATTGCATTCATTAAAATTACATAAAATGAATCCAGAAAAATTTTGTTTTGTATATTGATTTTAGTTATATTATTAATGCGATTAATTACTAGCTCATTTAAATAATTTTAGAGGCATAGGAAATTTATAAAAGGTATTACAGCATTCAGTTTTTCTGTGACATTTCTTATTATAATTATTAGTGATCTAATTTTTTCATCTGTTCTATTTATGCATTAGTCTCATAGTTTTATTTTCAATGATCATCAAATTAAATCCAGCTTCTGCCGCCGAGCTTCTAGTCGAAAATTTAGCGCTCTTTCCTTCAGCTCAATAGTTAGTGAGTTCGAATCCCATCTTGGGCATGGAAGTTCTTAGTGGTTCGGAACCCACTTTGTGCATTAGGTCCCTCGTGAGAAAAAAGAGACCGTTGAGCGACAAACCAAACATCCAACCAAATTAAGTTCCAAACAATCTAAAGTACTTAAACTGGAAGTTAAAGAATTAAAATTGTGTAAGTAAAAATATTTTTCGGTTGTTTTCTGGGTAGCATTAATTTAATTTGAAATTCTTTTATCTAATTAAATGTGCTGGAGTATCATCACTTTAGTCTCTAGTTCAGCAGTTAGTTTGACTCCCATCTTAATAATGGATTACTTGTAGTGGTAATCACTTTAAACTACAGATACCGTTCGCTTGGGTTGTCTTTTGTAATAGTTTCGTAATGTGACTATTGAAATCCAGTAACACGTTAATATATGTATTGCATTACATTGTAGCTACAACAACAATTCTATCTGCTTATTAATTTCTTCTAAAATTTAATGTTCTTGCAAAAAATAAATAAAAGTTGCATATAAATTTGAAATTCTCAAATTTCTGAATTCCTCTAGAGGTTATTATTTTCAAAATTTGAAAATAAACGTTGTATGAAATTTTAAGTTCCTTAACGCTTTCAGTAATTATCATTAACGAAGTATAGGAATAATGTTTAATAACTTATAAGACGCCGAACTGGCAGCGGAAAACGCTTTAACCTTCGCTTCAATAACTGCGGATTCGAATCCCATATTAGGGCTTGGATATTTGTAGACGTTCGGAATCCATTTTAAACTGATGTACTAGTCTAGGCCTCACGTTAAAAAAAATGATGCCGAGTGACAAACATAACATAGAAGTCAATAAGTCAATTGTCTTGTAAGTTTGTAGACATTTTTGAAGTTTTTCTGTTTTGGAATTTTAATGTTTGTTTACAGATCATTTCAATATGCTGTTATCCAAAGAATATACGAGTTCTACAGTTAAAATATTCTGCGTTTACTCAATTTTGATTTTTTTAATATTACACTATTAGTTAAGATTTAGGTTATGATGTTTAGAACTTTGTTATAATATTAAAAATGAAGCGAAACGATTTATAGCTCTCGTATTGTTCTACTTTATCAATATGAAATACTGTTCTAAATCCCTTTAAACCCGCATGCAATAAACAATCCTACTAATCTTCCAATGTAAGCACCTAAATGTAATTTATGGACGATATCGGCCAGAAAAACTAGTTACTTAACTGCATTAGACAGAGAAAAAAATTATTTAATAAAGAACACAACTCTGCTATATATCACCATTTTTACTACTGACCTGTTTTACCTCCTATTTTTTTGCAATTATCTAACAATTGATAACTCTGATTTCTCATCGCCGTCTTTGAGATTAATTCTTCCTTCACAAACTCCTCTTTATTAGTTTGATGGCACCATTCTATCAATCCTAAGCATCCTTTTCGACTTCTCTATTATGGCGTTCGCATGGTCGAGTAAATGCTCCATGATAATCCACTTCAAGCAGGTATAATTCCACATCCGAAATTGAAACTCTGTAAATGAAAATGGGAAGTTTTAAGAATATATTTTTAATCTACTCTTTCCTGCGCTTCAGTGGTTCATCGATTTACAAGATTCTTTTTCTCTCTCTCTCAAAAATAGTACTTCACTCTTGGTTTGATTTCTGATAGTTTCCACTTTTAGAATGAATCCGGATCTCCATCCGAGGTGTTCAAGTACCGCGTCTAGAGATAACTATCGATTCTACTGATGAATCGTTATCGTTTTTGTTGAGCATGAGAAGTTTTAAGCATCTGTGTAACTTGGTGGCGATGTTTAATGATCTTAGAATGTCATCATTAAGTGCGTAACATTGTATAGTCACCGAGCAAATAGTCTATTTAACGTTTGATGGAATTATTTAGCATGAGATTTTCGGTATCGTAATCGTGCCTTGGTATAAGTTTTCATGCAAATATTTATACCTCTTATATTTATTAAGTAACTCTTGCGCAATACTTTGAACTCACGAAGATTAACTCTTTAATATTACCTTTGTGAAGATATAAATTTAAGAAAAATCTTGTGAATATTTCTTACGGATGAGATGTATTATTATTTTAAGTTTTATGATACACAATTATTGAGTACTGAGTTTATATTATAAAACACTTTGAGAATATAATTTATCTTCATTTTTTATATATTTCTATAAAACATTTATATATTCAATAAAGTTCTCAATAAATTAAAATTAAATGTTGCACATTTGGGCTCATTCTTAGCCTTGTCTTTTGACATTAAATGTTTTTTTTTTATAACATTCTGTAAAACTTTATTATTGAGCCCGATTTTAGAAAACATTTTTTATAGTGTTTTATAGTTTTATATTATTTTTTACAGTTCACTTTGAGGGTTATTAAAAACTCTCACATACAAATCATAAATATGTTATTTTGAAACACACTATCACCGTTTATAGAAATTTACCTAAATAAAAAATAGGTAGGCAACAAAAAAAAAAAAAAATAATAATTAATCTTTTAATGTGTGTAACGAAGAATATTTTCATATATTCAGCCTTTATTCTAATCCTTTTTCTTTTGGTTCCAAATCTTTAAAAATTCTTTCATGCTTTTCTTTGCAAAATTAAAAATAATTAACTTTTATAAAAAAAAAAAATTCTTGAATTTATTATTCTTTAAAATGGTAAAATTGAATGAATCATATTTCATTCTAGAATAATACAACTAAATTACCCTGAAATATATAAAAAAAAAAATTTTGTATGAAAAACAATCTGGAACATGTTAACGTTTCTTAAAAGTTTTCATACCTGTCCACGCTAGTAGTAACTAATGGAGCCATCTATGTGCAAAGAACTAAACAAATCGACTTAAATTAATGGCATGTAAAATTGTTAAATGGCATTTCCTCTTTCTAACTAGAGTGTAGAATTTTAATATCATTTTCTCTTGTATATATTTCGGGCAAATGTTCGCAGGATTTACTGTCAGTATAAATAACTTGTGTAAGCAGGAATATTTTGCTCGAGGACAGATTTATCGTTTTTATTCTCAATGTTAACGATTAGTTAATTTTGTGAAAGTGTGAAATGGATCATAAATCTTGTATACCAAGATCATGAATTCAAGCGAATAGATGTAAGCTAAAGAGAGATTATTATGTTATAAATTTTTAAACCACAAAACTTGATAGAAAGTAATGGAAGTTATTTTATCGCATAAATTATTGTGCGCATAATTTGCATTTTTTAATTATTAAATTTAAGTTCTGTGAAAAAATGTAGAATTTGCAGAAAGCCATTTATTCTAAATGTTGGCTTACAGCTAATTTGTGATAATCTTTAATTTATTCTAATCACATACACACACTTATACTCTAAGATCGCTCTTTCAAATAATTCATGTAAGGTTAAGGAATAAACCATTATTAAGTGATCATGTCAAAGTTTTTAAACACTTTTAAGTGAAAAAAGTGTTAGAATATTGCGTTAAAATATTGCTACACTTAATAAATGATCAAATTTTTTTTAAAAAAAATAAGTAATCTGTTGAACATTTCCATAACAAATGGAAATCGTTTTCATATAAATTGCCGCTATTTTTAATGATGTTGAATTATTTTCATCTGCTAATTTCATAAACTTAACTTACAAAATTAATTTCGAGAAAAGAAACTTTTAAGAATTGATTATTATTTTTGACACCGCATAAATGCGATAACACTAGCACTAAGGAGTTCTCAGTGAGCATTTTCGCACAATCATTAAATCAGCCATTATCTAATATTTCATTATCATAACTATAAGTAAACGTTGCATTTACTGAGATAATGCTAATAAAATTAATATATTTCTGAAGAACACATTTTAACTGAATCTAATTTAAAAAAAACTTAAAATAAAAACCATATTTTTGTACACTGAATTTTTTTACACTCAAATATTTTCTAAGCTTTGTGATTTCAATTGGCCATCACCATAAATGACTAATTTGATTCTCTGACCTAATAGCACTAAAACTAATTTGAATATTAATCATTAACCAATTTTAATTTTAAATTTATGATTGTATATTTTGTCTCTATTATTTGAATTTGACTCTATTTTTATAAAACTAAAGTGTCCCATCTCTTTATATATGGTTACTTCTATTCTTTGACCTAATGTCTCAACAAGAATGATTTGAATTTTTTTTTTTTTTTTTTTGTATCTAAGCCATTTTTTATTATTAACCATTTTTTTATCTTAACTTTATCAACTTTATGAATTAAAGTGTTATGATTACTTCGATTCTCCGTAAATTTCGAAAAAAATAAGATTACATTTTTTTATTGAATATATGAAATTAAGCTAAACTGAATTTTAAAACTGGGAATTATGCAACTTCAGTTGCAATCGCTTAACGCTCGTGGCAATGAGCCTTTAATGTTCATACCATTCTGTTGCTAGACGCTTTTAAACACATGTGGCAATGGGTCTTAAATGCTTATACCATTCAGTGAAATGAAATACTTACCTCGTCGTCTGTAAGGCAATGCTTTCGGAACCCATCACAAATACAACAAGGCAAGTACTATCCAATGAATAGAGAACTAATAATACGGGGAGCTTAGTAAATTATACATTTCTTACAATACACGTATATACACAAACGGAAGGCTTGCGATAATTTAAATCTGTGTTTTGATCGCAATTGTTTAAGAGCTCAGTCTGCTACTTGGTTGTTCCGAATCCTGAATAACATAAATTACTTAACGAAGTCTTTGTTAACCGAAGAGCTAACCAGAGAGTAATGATAATAATTACCTTAACTGGGGGAAAAGATGGAACAATAAAACTTTGGGAATGCTGCAATCTCATCTGGATTGATCGATGTGCGTTTAATGAATATTTACTGTTGCCGAATACTCATTTCCCACTGGAAAAGTCTCATTGTTGGCAAAGAGATAACCTTGATTTCTTTAAATCCGTGTCATTTCGAACTCAGTTCTTTGCTTTTTTGCGGAAAATTTATCGACAATTTGAAACGTTCTCAATGTGCTATTATAGAGAAAATAGTCGTAAAATAAATATAACAATGGTACTAGTTAAACTAGTTTTACTTTTTGCTGAGAACAAATATATGAAATCAGTTTCATTTGATGGGACTTTTAAATCTGGAAATTACACTTTTTTTAATTGGCTTGGAGATATTTCGTGGAAGAGAGGATTGTTATCTCGTATGATGCTAGTCTGATAACCTGAATAATATTCAGAAAAATTTGTGCTATTTTCAAATCACTTGAATAATTGGAAAAAATTGTGTTATTTTCAAACCAGATTTTGCTCAATTAAGATAAAATGTTGGTCTGAAAATAATGGCTGTACTTAACGTTATGATTGTATTGCTCTTCATTAAAATGTTTGAATATTTCTTTTTAATCTTACAAATGCGACACAATCTAACGATGTGTCGAATGTTTTAACTTAGCAAACATACTACTAAAATTAGAATTTGTACTTGATCTTAATGCGTATAGTACCTGGATCTTTGTCATTTATGATTGCAATACTTCTAAGGCTAGAAAAAAGTAGACTCAATAGTTAACTCAATGAACTTTTTTTAAATTATTGCTTTTAGCTGTTTTATTATAAAATTATAGAAATCTAGAGCCGAATTACAAACAAGTTGTAAACATGTGTGGCTCTAATTCGACAGAAAGTAGAATTGAAGAGTTAGGATAGTGATCTGCACTTTAACATCCAAGAGATTCAATGGTGGTCCGAAATATATTTTAAATTGTAAATTTCAATCAAATGAACCCTTGTGTGCAAAAAGTGACTGTAAAATAAATACATTAATTCAATAAAACATTGAAATCTAGTCATTTAGTTTAAAAAATACTAAATTTTCAATTTTTTTAAAAATCTTTTTCGCATAGAAAATAATCATAGTAGCATTTTTACTCTAAAGTGAACTTCAATTTACAAACTTTCTAGATGACCATATGTTTAATCACTTCAATTATTCGTTTGTTCAAGAAATAACTAGATAATGCAAGATTTCGTTGTTTTGATAATTGTGGTGATGACAAGAAGCTTCTGTTATAATAGTTATTGCTCTGAGTTTGGAATAATAAAAGAATACTGAACTAAAACAATACAAAATTTTTTATTCGCTAAATAGAGGGACAGAAAATTTATATAATTTATTATTAAAAAAATTGCTGTTCCTTTCGGAAGTTAACAGAACAAAACTGCGTAGGGAAGAAGAATAAAAACGCTTGTGATGTTCTGCTTCAGTGTATCGATGGCAACGAGGTGTTAAAGGTCCAAAGCACCGCCGAGGGGTAGGTGACGCCCCCTTGAGTGCAATATCATGTCCAGTAATAATGTAGGGCTACCGTTTCCAGTGAATAGGGCTGTTTGTTTAGGAACAGGTTAAAGATCCATTCTTTTCTCTATCGGAAAGTCCGCCTCTGCTAAAAACTTCGTCTTCCAGATTTCTTACTCTTGGAACAAACACTGACTCGTCTGATTTTTTGTTACATTCCTCCTCCGCATAATGTCTCAAGAAAAGAACTCTGCTTACAGGAAGGGAGAAAAAAAAAAAGTTTTTTTTTTTCCTCGTATATAGTTAATCGCCTACAGATCTACAGAGTGGAACAGAACATACTTGGCGAAATTGGAGGACTGCAAACATTAAACTAGCATCGCATGGCTAAGGTGAAATGGGAGATTTCAGAAAAAAAATAAATAAATGAAGTCGAAAGGAAATAAGAAAAAAAAAA
>JAPDSC010155423.1:17167-33367 GCA_026290005.1 Latrodectus geometricus
CGGTCCGTCGTACCATCCTGCATCCAACGACACATGTCAGCATTACAGTATGTTTTCGTACAACAAGACTACTGATTTTCCTGATAGATAATCCCCAATCTCGGTAGGCCACTATCCTTCTTCTGTCGAACTCGGATATTTAATCAAAAAATGATCGCTTTTCCAATAAGGCATTAGTTTTTTTTTTTTTTTTTTTTTTGGAAAAACCTTACGATAAACAAAATTGCCAAACTTGAAATCGTCGAAATCGAGCTTTATATAACGTTTTGAAGTGGCGTCACAGTAACGCGTGAATTGCATCTGCTTTGAAATTCTAATCATTTGCATATTCACCTCCGCTAGTTCAGTTGTAAATTTTATGTTATTTGTATGCTTTCTTCAGGGTATTGCATTCACAGTGACCAGCAGTGTATAACTTTTTTAAATATGGCAGTCGACAATCAACATTTAATTATTGTTATATTTGTACCTCACTTAATTTTAACGATTTTTTTTTAAACATTTAATTTATCCAATATTTAAAAGTGGAATTTTATTTTTGAATTATGAAATTCCTTTTTAAAATAATCGATAAGAAAGAATGTGAAAGAATTTCAAAGTAAGATTGCTATTCATTATTATGATTTATCGTAGTTCATTTTTGCAATTCATGTGTTCAAAATATTTGTCAGATTTTTAAAAACTATATCTTCTGTTCTTTTCAGAAAATTTAAGTAATTAATTTACCATTTATATTGAATGATTTAAACGTTAAATGTATAACTACGCTCAAGTGATTTTAAAGATAATGGAAACACCTTAAATTAATAAGGAATCCTTAATTGATATGGTTATAGGGTGTCCTGTTGGGCATGTAATACAGCTTGGATTTGTCTAGGAATCAAATCAAATAAAATTTGGGTAGTATTTAGAAGATTATTGTGTCATTCTTCTTTGAGATATTGGTTAAAGTTTTTTGTGAGATGGCGGTGGAGAATATGAATTCAGTAATGAATGCTTTAAAATAGATTATGATGGTTCAATTAGATTGAGATCGGGGCGCGAGCGAAAGTAAATTTTTAACTTCACCGTCGTGTAATGAAACCACGATTGGAAATGTCCCGCTGTATGGATAGGTACATTAGCAGCTTGGAAAATTTAATCTGCTAGAAACAAAATTTGCATCATAGGATGGAGATAGTGGCTAAAATTTCTCAATTCTTTTCCTTGATGATCTTTCCTTCTTAGGATTACGATTGGCCCAGCAGAAAATCCCGACAAGTTTCCATATTATAATAGATCCACTTTTATACTTGTCAGTTGAAGAAAATTGATATCGCGCGCTTGTTCAGATGTCCTCCAAACCGGTCCTGTCATAGGGAATAGTGAAAGACGATTCGTCATACCATATATTACTTATTAATCGACCAGGCATTGTGTGTGTTACCATTATAGACATTTGACATTAACATCTGTGACAAGTGGCTTGGGAATTACTGCTCTGCCGTAAGTACTCTGCGTATAAAAATGCCAATTGTTATCATTAACACAGGAGTACCCAGATACTGATTGAATTCTATTGTACTTTTGCTGCAGTTATTCGCATTTTGCACACTATAATCCATTTCAATACTCTTCGGTCACTTAGCTTGTCTTGATGAACTGTGTGTATGCTGCCGTGACTATAGACACCGTATCTCCAGACGCTTAAAAGTTGTGATGTTTCGGTCACACCTGCTCCGGCCAGACGGGTTCATACAATTTGGCCTCTTTGAAAATCTGATATGTCCGACATTTTACGCTTTTGAAAAACAATCCAAGACTTACAGAACTTCAATAAACTATCCCATGCTACCACAAAATTACATTTGTATTTGTAAAAAACTGATACCTAATATATTTTAATAATTATGAAGCGCATTCGAAAATTTTACTTTAAAATTCACAGGTGTATTCATTATTTTGATAACCTCTGATATGTAAGTATATATTGTCACACACACATATATTGTTAAATCGTAATTCGTTTGCAAGTTAAAGAGCAAATATCTTTAAAGTTTTAAATTAAATTATATATATTAAATATCTGAAGTTAACGCTTATATGACTGCTTTTTTTACTTCACTTAAAGAAAATAAAGTATAAAGAAGGAAAACGCTTAATTATATTTGTACATTTCCGAATTTAGCATCTCCTCACTTAAATGGAATCTTTAGAATATATACATTTTCAGTACATTTTTCTCCGGATATATTCCGGAGCAAAAAAAATATTAAAAAAAAAAATCATTTTTTCTAAACACCTATTCTGGAAATTTATCCCGGCAGACATTTTTTTTTCCTTTAGAAAACCTCCAAAGCGCCGAGCAAACAACGCATTTTTTTTTCGAGGATGGCCGGGAGAACGTATTAGTGAGATCCCTCGTCTTCCTCCCCCCTTTGGGCATTTTTATTTTTCTTCTCCAGGATCATCGATTCTTGGATTTAAGCATTTGCAGTCGATAGATATTCTTGTCTGCTCCGCCCCTCCTCATGTACACCTTGTCTCTTTTGATGTTTCCCTTTCTTTAGGGGTATTGTGTGTGGTGGGCGGCGGCCTTTTCTGCAATTGAAAGGGAGGGTTCGACGTATTTCTTCTGGAGATATTCTCCTCCTCCCCCCTCCGTTTCTTGTTCCTTCCGCTTTCCTTTTCTCCGGGATGTCTTTTGTAGCAAATATTCCGTGGTTTACTGCCCCCGCACTCCCGGATTTCTTTATTTCATTTTTGCGCCGACTTATTGACTCCTTCATCCGGTTTGTGCTTGATGAAGGTGCGCACTCTTCCCCCAGTATTGGAAATGATTCCATAGAGTTGAGTTCTTGATGAAAGTATGCACATTTTTTTTATTGTTAGTGAGACGTATTCGAAGAAATCTGCTTTTGCTGAGAAAAAGTAACTATAGTGTTATTTGACCGAGTTTCGTCTTGATTTACGATATTTCTTAGTTAGTTGACGTAGTCAAACTACTTGAACTTGTGCACTTCCCTCTCTCAGAAGTTCAATGTATGCTACTGAAAAGTATATGCTACGAATACAATGAACTATTTGTTTTCAATTGTAAAATTTTTCATAGATCGTTTACATTGAAGATAACTGTATATACTCTTTATAGGTGTTAAAGAAATATTTTCAGATTTTTCTTAAAAAATGAAAATTTATTTTTAATATTTAGTTTCTAAAATAATTTTAAAATCCTATCATTTGTAATCTCAAAAATACGATCTTTCGTCGCGGAGGGAAAATTCGTCTCGTTGCATATTAATTTATTTAAAACGTATCGGATACTTTGAAAATGGTAAATAAAATATATTAGTCTGTACGCTCAAATTTAAATGACGGATTATAATAAATTTAGAAAAAATCTATATTTTTTATGGAAACTGCTATAATTTTAGTCGTGTAACATGATTCGAAAACAATACTAAATAATACAGTACTTAAGATTAATAATTAATGAAGCAATGATAAAATTCAAAAAGCAATTCTTGTTCAGCTTGATTTATTATATTTAATATTACTTTAAGTTCGGGTCATAAGACAATCGCTTTAAATAAAATTAAATTATGATTTTCAAACATTTGTTTCAATAACGTTTTGCATTTAAAAAAAGTTTTCATTTTTAAAATTATGTAACTTAAGATTGGTTGGCTAATGTATATTTTGTCTAGTCTTGAAGTTGTCGTGACAAGTTGCCAACCCTTTTGAAAATAAAAATAACTGTAATTTTAAATTTAGCTAATGTTTTTCGGAATAGGGTAATAATGCTCCATTATGTTTTCTTAAGCCATAGCTTAATGGCTTAACTTCGCAACATGTTACCCAATGCCCGTTTCTGCAATTCTGAATCGTACTCTAGTATCTATCTGAAGTCACTATCTCCTCATAAGGTCGGTTCTCTGGAAACAAAAACACAAATTACTTTAGATTCCAACTGAACTCGTCGAGTCTTGGGAAGACTGATAAGGTCAACGGGACAAAAAATAAATAAAATAACCAACGCCAAGACCTTGGAAAATTAGGCTAATCGAAAAATAAATGGCTCCTAATGGAAGAGAAAAGCCATTCCACCATAACTACTACCGCGGAAACATATTAGCTTCAATAACTGGTTATAAAAACAAATTTGCTGCGAGAACTCCAACAGACTTGTTGACAATGCCAAGACAAAAGGCGCGCCGTTATTGAATTCAACCCCGACAAAGGTATTGAGATTAGAAGCAAATGTCATCTAATGAAATGATGTCTTGTGCAGGCTTGGCTGCCTAGAGAATGAGTCAGAAAGTAAGAACTGAATATGCAGGGCGTTTTCAAGATATTTGGCTCTTTTTTTATGCTCATATGCAAGAAATTTAATGCAAAGCTGTTTGAAACGAATGAGACTCGAAAATTTATCCCATGTTAAATGTGATTAAAAATTGAGGAATAATTACTTAAATTATACTTAATTTTTAATATATTTAGCCCAAAACAAAAAATGAATTAAATCATTGTTTATTATTTATGTATAAAATGCGCTTTTTATTTTGTATTTTAAACCTCACCAATGAATATACACTAGATTGTTGATGAGTTGAACAAATGAATGAGTTGAGTTCGTACCAACGTAAAGCTCTCAAATTGCGACCTAAAAACATGAAATTAAATCAATCCCTGTATCGATCGCTCTTCCACAGCTCTAAGCATCGATACACATTAATTATCTAGCTGTATACTTTCAATTACTTCCTGCTGCCAATAATTTTTGGCTTTGGTCTTCTGAGGAGAAACGGAGTGCTAACGTATTCAAATACCACGAAGGAATCTAATAATTTTATGAAAATATCGGATAATCATATACTGTGTTTGAAAATAGTTTATTTGTCAAATTGAAGTTTAGTGAGTGTTAATTGATCTAAATGATTTTTAATTGAATATATTTATGATTTTTTTTATTTATATATTATGGCGAGTTTTTCAGTATTTAGCAAATATTTCCTGTATAAAAAATTACAACTGAATTTCAATAGTGTAATTTGATTTAAAAAGATTAAATAAATTTACGAAACAAGTAACACAACAAAATTTAAAAATGATTTTTTTTTTTTTTTTTTTTTTTTTTTTTTTTTTGCTTTATGAAAAAATATTAACATATTTCATATGTATTTGCTGAAAATACATTTGGAATAATTATTAAACAAAAGATTTACATTTTTTTATCAAAACTAAATTCACATTTTTTATTTGGAAATGAAAATTAAAAAGAATGTTATAAAAATATGTAATTATGTTTTTCCACACATTGATATTATGATTATGGGCACTTAAATATTCTAATATTAAAACTAAAAATGATTATCCATTTAAGATTGTGTTATTGATGTCAATTTAGATGTCTTTTTTTTATATATGAAGATTGTACCTCTTAGATAAAGAGATAGTTGTTATTGAAGAATTTTTAAACACCATTAAAATTAATGGTTTCTTTATAGATCATATTTATTAAAGTGTATTTCTTTACGATCATATTTTTTTTATATTTGATTTATTGTTATTTTATTGCTTATTATCTACTATTATTTTTACAATTTATATCAATCGAACAAGTTTCCGCTGTTATATTTCAGCGCGAAGTAATTAGAATATTGCGGAATATATTTTTCATGAAACAGTTTATCATTATTTATCAAGACTCAACAGCAAGTTTCAGTGCTTTTTATTTATCTTTATTTTTTCCTTTTCTCATTCCGGAAGCTTCTGTAGCTAATTGAAAAATGCTTCGCGAAAACAATTTTTTGGCCATCAAAAGACCATTTCTCCATTTTCTCCTGCATTTAATGGATTTCACCGCGGGATAGAAGAAAAATTTGCATGTCGCTTTTGATTTCGAAATTCTTTGACAAGGGGTAGGCTTTTGAGAAATCATTTTTCAAAAGGAAGGCTAGCGGGCCTTTCAAGAAACAAATGCATCTGTCAGCTATGGCTGTATGTAGGCCAGGACTCTATAGCCCGACTCGAACCTCGCCCACGTCGTCAAACGGGGAGTGTATAAATCGATAAATTGGTCGATATTTCTCAATATCGACAGGATCGCTGCTATTCGTCAAGGGCGTTAGGCTTACTTGTCAACACTTCAGACTTTCCCCAAGGTTGACTTGAAAGAAAGGGGTTAATTTGGGCAGTGCGAACGAAATGCCACAGTGGGTTATAGCAGGTGATGTGGGATGACCAATTATCGATTATAAGGTTAGTTGCCGAGAGAATCAGTTGTTTATGAAATGGAACCAATTACCCTGAATCAGTTAGGGTGTTTTATTTTGCTTAAATGATTATACTTTTATTGACTGTTAATTTGTCGACACTTTTCAAATGTTATCCTTGGCTACTTATTCATTTTTCTTACTCGTGTTCATAATATAATAAATTAATGATTAATGTTAAAATACTGTAGGAGCTGGAAATAAAAGTTTCACACAAATTTTATTTATGAATAATTTTCTAAATCTTCTATTTGGAAAATTTTCATCGCTAACAAAATGCTTAGACACATTTTGTTTATACTCTATTTGAGCAGTATTTGAATTTCCATTTAATAAGAAAATAAGATTTAGTTATTATAAATTAAAAGGACATAAAAAACACATGACAAATTTTTTACACTGAGTATAAATTACTTGAAAATAATATCGGAAATTTTTGTCTAATTCAATTTCAATTGCATATTTTTTTCCTTGAGATTTGTTTGTACATCTGTTGATGATAAAATCTAAAAAATTTCCTAAAAAAAAATTTTTTTTTTTCCTTTTGGCACATGAATGTGCTCGGCTGAAGTATCTTCAAAGCAGCAGTATACAAAGCAGATCTTCAAATTTCTTCGACAGCCTTTATTTAAGGTGTCTGCTTTACAGTATAGATGCCTTATAAAATTTGAAAATATCAATAAGTTACATGGACAAAATATGATTGAAGCTTTGGTTGAGCTAAAAATATCAATCAAATTCATCTAAATTACTGTAAATGAATTGATGGGGCCATCGTTCGGATCCTGATTGACTTCTCAGACTTTTGATACCAATACAGGTGTTCGACAAAAAGATGCATAATCGCCTTTGATATTTTATTTGGTGCTTTAATTTGTTTTTACAAAATTAATTTTAGAAAGACCAAATTTTAGCCAAACAACTCGAATTTGTCATTTGGCGATGCCATATCAATACTAAGCAGAAACAAAAACTTCAGTTGCCGTGGCCAAGAAATTAATGGAATTAGCAGTTTTAGCAGCAAGCCTTGTACTTAATGAACGAAAAAGATAATGCATGGAAAAAACTGAATTTGCTTGCAGCCATAGTAGTTATTTGATAGTTCGTTGATTTACATTTGAAGCTGTTGATAGCTTCATGTATCTAGACTCGATTATAAGCACTTCAACTACTGATGAGCATTATTCAAATGCTGTTTCTGAAGCAATTAATACCAGACTGTTAAAAAGGAACCGATGTTATTTCTTGTATCCACATTTATTGAAAAAATAAAGCAATCTTAAAAGCAATTAATCTAAAAATTTACCCAACTGTTATTTTCCGCGTTATCGTATGGTGGAAGCTTGGATTCTGACACAAAAAGATATAAATGATTTACTAATTTTTAAGCGAAAAATACTTAGTAAGATTAATGGAGCCCGATGCTCATTTAAGTAATATTATTAGAGAATAAGAACTGATGACGAACTACAGGTTCTTATCACACATAGAAACAGTCAATTCATCTAGGCACATACTCATGGCACGGACATATTGAGAGATCACACAAGAACCCAGGGGCAAAGGCCTTGAACTGGATGCTCAAATACAATACGCCAAGAGGTAGACCTAAGAAAATATAGATGGATAATGTCCTAATGGATCTAAGAATTTAGATTTCCAAATGGTAAATCAAACTCTGGGACAGTTGTCTGGACAGTCTGCGTCTGTTCACTCTAGGCTAGAATCTCGATTAAAAAAAAAAAAAAAAAAAAAAAAAAAAAGTTGCGGAATCATAAGTTAACAGTACTATTATGCTTGTTGCTTACTACATATGATTTTTTATCTTTGCAAAATATTTTTATTGAAGAAACTTTCCATTTATATATTTGACTAAAAATATTTTTAATTTCGCTTTTAACATCCCCTATCTTTTTCCCTTTTACAATATATCTTAATTAATGATTAAATTTTTTTGTCTTTAAAGGGTCGGAGTAAAAAGTTCATATATGTAAGGCGAAAATTGGTTTGTAACAAATTTTCGCCAAAAGGTTTTACTTTCATTTTTTATTTTTAATATATCTTTCACTATATTTTTAAAGTATTTAAAATTGCAAAAATGATTTATTATTTAGACATAACTGAGTTGTATAGTAATAATATTAATGTATGAGATCAAGCAAAAAGTATTTCGAATTAATTAATACATGTACTTAAATAAGTCTTAATATAAATAGTTGCTTTTGATATGATTGATAGGATTTTTTTAGAGAATTTTTATAACATGAATGAGATTCTGTTTTGAAATAGATGGTTAATCCATTGTAACCACTGAAAAAAAAATCAAATTCTTGTTTGCTATACCATTGATCTAGATTTTTCAACAAATTGAAAACCGTAACCCGTCGAGTTATAAAGCCAAGGGTTATAACCGGCACTACACAATCTGACATGCGTTTCATTTGTTTACCAATTTGTTATCGTTTCCTTTAATTATTGGGACACGAAAATGTATTCCATTATCAAAAGCATGCATCAAAAAGTAAATGAGTCCTTTAAAAATGAAAAAAGCAAACTAAAACAAAGCAATCAATATTATCTGGCAACGGAAAATAATTAAATAGCGCAGACGATATTCTATGCCGTGTCCGCGTACTACAGCACTGAGTGGGGAAGAGAGTGAATAGGCCTGTCCAAATAGGCAATCGTTTTGGGTCAAACTTTCGATACAAGGCAGCTGTTATTCCTTTATCCATTGCAACTCTTCCCTAAAGGAATGAAAGGAAGAAAAAAAAGGAACATTAGATAAAGTAATCGCCTTTTTAATAATGAGGGTTTAAAAAAAAGTCGTTCTACCACACCGTAGTGCATGCCGTAATCTTCGATAAACTGGTTCTCTTCTTTTATAAGATACCTTGTATATATATGAAGCGACTCAATACGCAAATATTTCATTATAATGGGAATACTTTCCCTTGTTAAACCGAAGAAGACTTCTTTTTTTATTTTTAGGTGATTTTTCTGGCTACTGAACATAAATCTTCTCCCTCCCTCCCTCACACCACCTTCCCGACTATTTCGATTACCGGTCAGAAATCAATTTTCGACCTTCCTTTGCTGAATATTTCGCCATGACCTGTCCGGTGGCGAATGGACCGCGCCATTTTGAAAAAGCGGTCAAATGTTAGTGGCATTATTATTTTTTTTTCAACCCTCCCTCCTGCTTTTCTTCGATGAATGCATTAATTCCCCATTTGTCTTCTCTTGACAAAAGGACCGTTTGGAGCTGCTGTAATAACCTCAATGAATTTCTTGACGCGTGTTTCGTTTTAAATGATTTACAACTTAGGGCTACCGGTTGTGCAACGACGTTTAGCACAAAAGCTAGAATTGCTTATTAATTCATGTGGCGAATAATAATAAATAATCCGTGTTGGAATAGGCTGTAGGGATATGGCAAGTTTTATTGTGTGCTCGGACATATCAGTTATTTTAATTTAATTAATGCAAATATTCATATACAGGCAGTTTATCTACAAAATATATTTTTCAAAATCTACCTTGAACTATATTTTTCATAGCTTGATTAATCGAAGTTAATTATGGAATTATTAGTACGCTGATCTTCAATTTAACTTCACATGGTTTTCAGGTCCATCTTTGTAGATTTTTGTACTAGCTCGGAAAATATTTTAATATTTATAATATTACCCTTAATTCTTAGTCGAATGAATTGCCGTTTACAAAGCGACTTGTGGAGCGATAAACTAGAATTTTCTGAATAAAATATAGTTGAGAATAAGCACCAAAATGATCAATATCACTAATCTCGTGAAAAAGAAATGATTATGACGAATTATATTTGCGTGCATGCGTGTGTATATGTGTATATATATGCACCAAATTATGTCATTTGTTAAATTGCTTTTCTAACATACTAAAATGATGTTCCAGGAGGAAAGAATTCTATTATCTTATAGACTGTTTTGTTGACAACTTTCAAAGCAGGCTGTTGCTGAAGGTATGGAATTTCTTTCTAGGTACCTACCAAGATCTATGACAAAACTTAATATCTTTGAATGTGTACATTTCTTCCTTATTTCAAATAGTTTACAATTTGAACAGGCAAATTGCAGTGCACTAAATTCCGTGCCTTTTTCGTTATCATTGAGCCCGCGTGTATGTATATATGTATAGTGTGTGTGTGTTAGTTATTTCCCCGCTAGAAATCAAATGAGTCCCATATTTCATTTTAAACATATTTTGCCTTTTTATAATGTCATTACTTTAATGTAAGAACTTCAAATTTCTATTTAGCATGGAAATTTCCTTGATTTCTATGCTGCTATGATTGTCTTTTAAATTTTTCTTAAGACTTTGGTTAAGTTTCGGTATGTTTCATCAGGGTTAAAATAGTTAGATGTATGCTGCTGTACTTACTTACGAAAGATAAAAGAATTCTTCTCTGCAATATGGTGAAAATTGAAGTAAATCTCTTAAGACTTAGCATCTTGTTAAGTCCCCCGAGTTGATGAAGGATTAAAAGATGTCAAATCAACCCTCTATCTCTCCACCATGTCAGGTTTTCATGAAGACTATGCTTTGTTGTGTCCACAAGTCTTCATTAATCTTGGATTGTCATATTTGAATTGTTCCAATTATCAAAATGAGAAATATTATTTTATTTTGATGCTGATATTGTTTTAAGCTGGAAGATAGATATTTAAGCGAAACAAAAGTTGTAGATTTTTAAACTAGTTGATGTTAAACAAACTTTATAATGTACTTCAATCACATAAAATGTATTTCAATCACTTGCCTCCCCCCTTTTTTAACTCAAAATAATGCATAATACCTTTTTATTCGCTTGCTTGTATCAGCTTCACAAAATATTGGAAGTTGCGTGGTGTTCAGTTTTGTTTCGATGACTTTCAGTGACTGAAGGGAAGTATAATTGCTTGGCTCGTTCGAGGAACACCGACACTTGTTTTCTGCCAATAAATAAGTAGTAACTCCAATTCGATTTGGAGGAATTTCTTGTATCTCATTTTTAATGCCCCCATCAAAAACAATAAAGGAATGGGGTCTAAGAGGGAGGGACGTGTGTGTTTCCAAATCATGGTGAGAGAAATAAAAAAAAAATTGCACCCGGGTTTTCTGTGCACTTCTTCCTCCCTTGGCTCTGGGCCAATTTCATTTGTGAAATGGTTCTCCTAAAATAGGAAGGAAGCCTTCGCATTCCTGGTTGATTAATGATTGCAACTCCTTTTTATCCCTTTTTTATGATAGTCAAAAAGGGACGTTTATTTGATTTTGGTTTGTAGTCAGATAGTCAGTGGTTTCAAACAAGCTATAACTCACTTCTTTAATTGGACGGTCGGTGGTTTTGTTCGGATATCACTCCCGCCCCGTTCTGTCTTGCAGTTTGACATTATCTCACGTTCGGGCTGATGAACATCTGCCTTGTATCGTCCTTTTTTATATATATATATTCCTCCTATGCTGATACTTTTGGGCCGTTCTAATTCCATCCTGCAAGCAAATAGTGGTGATGTCACTAAAACTCCATTTTAGCATCATCACTAGTGATTGTTACTGATTGTTTTGGTAATATTTCAACCATTATCACGTGATGTGCTGCACTAATACATGACACTCTCTAATAATTCTTAGAGGTCTTTGAACTCCACTAAGTATCATTGATTTTGGAGATTAATTTCTTGTCTAAAACTGCGCCACACTGAACAATTTTTTTAAATTGTTGAAAGATAATTACAAGTTTTATTATTCGTAACTTTGATTATATATTTGTATTTAATTTTAATCATTTCATTTTTATTCACAATAATTTGCATTATAGCTGAAAATTTTATCATAATAACAAAATGTCTAGAATTAAACCTTGTGCAAAATGTATGGATGATTATTATTACATTATTTTCAAATAATATGTCTCGTTGATAATCGGAAACAATCCAAGGTAAACAAACCTCACACAGACGCAGATAATCCTTGTTTTGTTTGTCAGCCATATTTTTATTCGTTATTGAATGAATGAAATTTCTATCAAAGTGCTGGTATACTCTAATTTAAAATATGAATTATGTTTCATTTGGAAATTTTAACTACAGATTTTATAATCAGTTTAAACCACAATACAAATTTGAACTATCTGTAAAGCTGCTTATGCCGCGGAGACGTCCTGAAAAACTGATAGTAGAGAAAAATTGTGTACAACTTCGGATCCTCGCTTCTTTTTTACATTGCCACATTATTTAAAACAAAAAAATAAATAAATAAATATTATTTCTTGTCGATACTTGAAAAATTATTGTTTTTGCTTACTGCAGTAAACCCCATTTCACTTTTTCATAATGTTGCAGAGCGAAACGTATTAGAAAACAAATAGAAGGAATCCTGACTTCAGTATACTTACAATGTAATTTTCTGTAAATGTAATTTTTCAAACAATTCACATTTCATCTTACTTATTTTTACATGTTAGATACGTAAAACTTTATTAAATGGTGTAAAACAGCGTTTTCAACAGAAATTAGTTAATAATCAATAATATCAAAAAAATAGAGATGGTGCAAAATCGCGAGAATAGCGAAGCTATATCGAATCCATGAATTTGTTCACCCTAAAAATTAGCAAATTAGCAAAAAGTTCATAATTAGAAGATTAGTTCAAATTGGTTCATAATTAGCAAAAAGGTATCATAAAAATTCTGCCTAGATGATTTCAGACATAGTAAAAAAATAGGAAATATTATTAGTTTTCAAAATTTTAATCTTCCCCAAAAATAAATTATGTGTGCTTTATTTGCAAACCTACGTTCCATTAGAATATATTCTGTATTTTACCCCAAATAAAAAAAATATTTTTTACTGTAGAGAAGTTTAAATCTTTGCAATAAATTTTACTTCCTCTCTTTCTTGGAAACTAAAATGGAAAATTGAGTTGGTTGAAATGATGGTACTAGTGACAAAAATATGCATAAAACAGCAATTATTTTTTTTTATGTAAATTTCGGCGTAAACTCAATTTGTATATTTTAGTGAAGAAATTTTCTTGTGATTCTTCTATTTGATGCTGCAATTTATTTCATATTTTCTAAGTTGTATATATCTCTTTACGTATGCTGATTTTTTTGAGCATAATAGAGTAATTCAATTGTTTCGTAAACTTCTTTCTTAACCTCGAAGCAAATAAAGGCAATAAAAAATACTTAACCTATTTTTTGTTGTCAACAAATAAAAACCACTCTATTTATCTTACAAATTCATTGTAACTAATGCACTTTATATTTCATTTCGAACTTGTCAAGAAAAGTTTACTTTTCTTCGCAAAAAAGAAATTTGTTTTTCGCAAGTCTATTTGTCATCAATATCTGTCTACCGTATTATACTGACCTGCTTTACGAATGGTAACCCATTGACTTAGATAACTGTGATTTCGGTAAGATCACAGATAAAAAGAAAAATATCGCATCCTTGCATTCCCTAAGCGTCTTTCTTAACCAACTTTTCTTTGTATCCTAATGAACTTCATATCTTGAGCCATGCAAATTTCCCTCCAGACAATCGGCATTTTAAGCGAATGATTGTTGTGACTTTCTTATCTCTTTCAATGTTGACTTTCGCTTGTCCATTGATATCAGTGCCCACTGTCCCTTTTATATACGTGAGAGTCAAGTGAATAATCTGTTTTATTCCTTTGTGTTTTTCCCCCTATAATGTCTTCCGGAGTGCTGTCTGACTTCCCGTGTTTTTGTCTGGCTCGTGATGCATGCAACATATTCAGTTATGTTTGTGCAACTTTGCTTTGATTTTAAAATAATATCCACCTTATTGTGATTGTATCGATTCTAGATTGTAAGCTTTGATTTACATTCGAGACAATACCTTGAAAGGAAATTATTTTACTAGAAAAAATGCTTTGAGCATTTGTTGTGTTTTTCATTAATATTAAATAGTATTATGTGTCTTAAAATGTTGTTTTCTTATTACTTCATACTCGGATATTTTGTGTTTTCTTCCATGTTTCTGAAGATAGAAGGTACTAAAAAATATTGTAGAAGTTTTGCAAAATAGCGTACATCTCTTCCCTAGTCTAAATTTATTTAAAAATTAAGCAATAATTTACAATCCGAAATTTTGTAAATGGAAAGAAAAAATAATTGTCCATTTAAAAAAGAGTAAAAAAATAGTTTTTGAAAAAATATAATACTAATTCATCCTTCAGAATATTAACGCAAGATTATGAAATCGAAAAATTGTCTTGCTGCTGCAAAGCAGGGCTCAGTGTTCAGTTTTTTAAAATTGAAAATAGTAAGTATTATAGCGCCCCCTGTCTACAGCAACCCCATGACGTTAGCAACAAGGAAGTCAGTACCACCTTAGCAACCATAGGAATGACACATATATTAATATGACTCTTATGTTAACTCTTTTCCTTTTATGTTTAGATTTTATTTACAGTATATAGATATATGTTGGGCTCAAGTTGTATATTAAATGGTAATAAATTGCATTTGAGCTATTTAAGGAATTTATTTCTTTTTCCTAATCAACCAGATAAATACTACAGTATTTATATAATGTATGCAATGATTTTGCAATTTACTCTTGAATTGTATTCGGAAATTGTAATTTTATTGAATATTTGAATTTTATGATTGTATACTAGC
Source organism: Latrodectus geometricus (assembly GCA_026290005.1). Taxonomy (NCBI): domain Eukaryota; kingdom Metazoa; phylum Arthropoda; class Arachnida; order Araneae; family Theridiidae; genus Latrodectus; species Latrodectus geometricus. The sequence goes on from JAPDSC010155423.1 coordinate 32,093, forward strand.
TTTATATTCATAAAATTCAAACATTTCAATATATTGGTTTATTTTCATAAAGTTAAAAATATATTATAAATTTCATTCGATTCCTAAGTTTATCAGTAATCTAACAGAATCTGTGTTTCATCTCTATATATTTCTTTTATTTGCTCTAATTTAATCAACACAATTTTAATTTTCTTTTTACTATTTCTTTTATTAATTTGTAAGCTTCTTTTTTTTATGAAGATATTTTGGAAAGATAATTTGTAGCATCAGTATCATCGAATAACTTTAAAGATGAATCTCAATATTTACTCAAAGAATTCTCTCCAGTTGTGTTTGCTTACGCTCTATACTTTATTTATTCCACACTCTCCTTCGTTAACAAATATCTGTTTTATTTTCTTGCTTTATACGTTCATTTCTTTATACAACTTTGTTCATTTCATTTAACTATCATAACCCTTCTCCATCTTTTTCTTTTACTATTTACCTAAATAATTCACTCTTTATTTCTTCTTCATTCTGTAGTTTCTTTCCTTCTATTACTTGCTCTTGTTTCATAGTTTTGTTTGAGTCTGTTATTAATCCCTAACCCGTACTATTTCTTATACTAATGCTCCTGTATAACGAATACTTTAAATCCTTATGTGTTACCTTTAGCCCAAGTATTACTTTTAAGGTCCAAATAATTATCAATTCTTTTATTTTGGTAATCCCTATCGACCAAATAATTGTAAATCCTTACTTTTATTATCGAATTATTTTAGTAAAATGTTAAAATTTGAGATGTTTGAGTAATAGCAATTACAGTTAAAATTGATATGATGGTTACAATTCTACTTCGCAGTGATGTTGATTTTTAACTGAATTTTTTATAACAGTTTTGATTCTTGTTAATGACGTATGAATAATTTTCCAAAAATTAAAAAATCTCGTATTGTAATTTTTTTTTTATTTCCCCGATATGGCAGCTGAAAAGTTCATGCCTGATCTCCAGTTTAACTATTTTTGAGTTCGATTCTCATCTTGGTTTAGATGCTTGAAATAATTTGAAAAATTTACATTAAATTATATGTCATGATGTAGTTAGCTTTCCTTATATATATAGATATATATTTATATATGTGTGTGTGTGTTAGCTATACAAAAAGGGAGTGTATCGTCTTAAACTAACTTTTGTTAATTATTTTGCTCACAAGCTCTTATTTGACCGAAATTAACATCTAGAGTGAATTCCGAACCAATTAAAGCCATTCAGATGGGAATCGAATTAACGAACAGTTACACTTATGGCTA
>JAPDSC010155445.1:0-10123 GCA_026290005.1 Latrodectus geometricus
AACAAACCTTATAATTTGGGGAAATGAGAATTTTCTTAATTTACCTTGTTTCAAAAGATATGAATTTGTATAATCAAATTTTGATTTAATTGTTTATTGAGTATGCACAATCTTAAGTCATGCAAGAGTACAAGCAAATAAATGACTTTCCAATATAAGAATAATTCATGATTTCATTTTTCAAAATCAAATGATTCTGCTTCGCATTTTATAATTAATGGTAAAAATTTGAGTTATCTGTAAATGCTACAGTACTTGCTCCTCAGAATTTAGTAAAGCAACCCATTTCTAGAATTTTCAACCAGATAAATTCTAATTTTGTGAGTCATAGATATAAAAATCGAGAATCTTTGTGTACTTCATTAGCTTAAGTTCACAATTCCAGTGGAAATGTTGTGTATTGTAGAGATTTATTGGATTCTGGGTTCACAGGCTAATTTCACCACTGAAAATTGTTTTGAAAGTCTGGGTTTAAATAGAAAGCTTCAAATTTCATGTTTAAGGTTAGCCACTTCGCAGAAGACTGGAGAATTAGAAATAATTTCCTCACTTTTTGCAAGTACATTCTTTTAAAACTTCTGTTTTTATTATGGATAAGGCATATGGCAACTTACCTCATAAATCTCTGATGTCAAATATAGTTGAATCTTTCAATAATTTAGTGTTAGCAGATCCAAAATTCTTACTCATCACCGATACTCTTTTGGGAGTCAGTGTTTTTATATCAGTGGTTTTAGATTAACCAGTTAAAAGAAATAAAGAGCTTCCCTTAGTTGTGTGTTTGAAGTTGAGTTGGATAATTTCTGGAATAGCATTATTTAATTCCGATGTATTTCTTTGCATATCATTAAGCAACATTGAATGAAAAACTGAGATCTTAAGAATCTGGTCTTTTGAAACAGTTCTTGAGAGCACAACTTTCAAAATCAGAAATTGAATGAGAAGATAATTTCAAAACTACTCATTATGGAGACAGCATATCTGGCTATGTAGTTAGGTTAACCTTTAAAGAACGTTTAGCAAAATTAAGAGATTGCAATGAACTGGCTCTGAAAATATTTTCGATTTATAAAATAACTTAGTTAACAAACCTGACTTAAACAAACTATACAAAGGACTTCTCAATGAATATCTTAATTTGGGACACATGGAACTAGTCAGTAATTCCCAGTCCACTCCTTCATTAGTGTACTACTTATCTCGCCATCCAGTACTAAAGACTGCAAGTAGCACAACTAAGGTAAGTGTTTTGATGTCTCCGCTAGAACATCCCTCCCACAAGTGTTCACTAAACGATTCATTATTTGTCTTACGATTCAACTTGATCTGTTTGACAAAATAATTTGACTTAGAATGTACCCAATTGCTATTTGTGTAGATATTTTTAAAATGTACTGGCAAGTACGTGTGCGTTAAGCTGGTATGATTTTATCATCGTATATTTTGAGGAAATGGATTAACAGATCAAATTGAATACAAATTCTTAACTATTACTTATGGAAGGTTTTCCGTACCCTTAGCTACAAGTTAACTTTTATAACTTTCTTTGGATGAGAAATGTAAGTTATCAGAAGCTTTAAATGTTATAAAACATGATTTCTACATGTATGATCTTTTATTTGGTACTTCTTCTGAGGCACCTGCAAATATTTTAATTCATGACACGGGTAGCTTAATGTGCAAGTGAGGTTTTATTTTAAGAAAATGGTTAAAAAGTTTTCCAGAAGTATTAAACTTACCATCCAAACTGAAAGAAGATTTAAATCAGTTAGATATAGTAAAGAATCAACCGAAAAAGGTGTTAGAAATAAACTATCTTTATACCAATACTTTTTATTTTTAAAGTATTACCTTCGAACATTTTATCAGTTACAAAACGTAACCTACTTTCACCAGTAGCAAGGTTTTTGACCCATTTCGATTGCTTACAGAGTTAGCTTGTCAAAAATAATCTTGCGAAAACTGTGGTTAGGTAATCCTATTAACTCGCAAAATCTGATACATGGATTAATGTTCATAAGAAATTAAGTTTACTGGAAAATTAAGATTCCAAGATTTGTGGTTAAACACTTTCATAAAATAGAGCTACATGTATTTTGTGACTTGTCTAAAAAAAGGTTTTGTGTAGCTATTAATATTCTATTAAATTGAAGGAAATAAAATATTTCTACTGTGTTCTAAAACTACAGTAACTCCACTTAAAGTACAATTTCAGCTTAGACATATAAATATGTTCTGCTTTACTGTTAGCTAAATTTGCTAAAAACAGTAATGAAATACTTAAGTATTCCAACTAGTAATTATTTTGCTTGGTCATATTCTACTATCGTATTACATTGGATCTCTTGTAAATCACGATTATTGCTTTCATTTTGACTAATTGATACAGAAGTCAATTTGAACAATCCTGAATTAATTAGGAAGTAAAGTTGGGTTAACTTTATCGAATTTGGAAACTATTCATTATTTGAAAACTACTCTTGATCAAAATTGAGTTGCGTAATTGTTTATTGCTTAAGATTTGCCAACTGTCTTAAAGTTTCTCCGAAACGTGCAGGATTTTTAAATAATAAAGAATTGAATGAATCTCTGAGCGCTGTTGTAAGATTAGTCCAGAACTCTGCATTTTCCGAACAATAATTATGCTTGGTAAGGGGAAAAGTCTGAAATCACAGATGAATACTTTCCTTGAGATCATTTTTAGTTAGAAATTATTCATGTTGGAGTACGTTTAAAGAATTTAAATCCATCCCAAGATATTATGCATCAAACAGAGTCACTACTGAAACATTAATTTCTAAGTTAATTAGACGTTAACAAGAAACTTGTTTTCACGCAGTCCTGCACTTTTGCTTTCTTTTATCAAAAATTCCGGATCATTGCTGCAAAAGCCAAGATTAGAAAACTTGTATAGCAATATGTTATCTGTAGTCGACATCATGCCCAAGTTGCCAAACAAGCTATGAAATATGTGTCAGCATCTAGAATTGACTTCTAGAGTATTTAATCAAGTTGGTTTGTACTACGCTGGTCCATTCATCGTAATACCTAAATTATTTTGTGGACAGAAACTACTTAAGGTTTATGTTTACATTCTTGTTAAACTATCAAGGGCGTACACCTCGAAGTTGTTGAATCTTGGCATTAAAATAAGTTTAGAAGCTCTAAAAAGATTTGCAGCAAGAAGAGGAAATCACTTCATTCCTTTAACTGCACCTCATTTTGTAGGCCTATGGGAGTCAGTAGTGAACCCATGAAGTATCTTCGAAGAGTAATGGGAGCAGCCTTTTTGACTTATGCAGAATTTATCACTTTAGTAACCAAGATTGAGCCTTGCTTCACTTCACTTCAAGACTTCTTGTTCAACAGTTGGACAACTCAACCGATTTATCTGTTCTCACTCCTGGTAATTTTCTGAATGGCACTGCACTCACAACACAATCGAGGGATAATCATCAAGAATAGTCAATCGCTAGTGGACTGCTGAAAAATTAGACCATTTACCTTTTAACATTTTTGGAAAGGTTGGAGTCAAGAATATTTATCGCAATTACAGCGAAGTTATAAATGAGAAAAATACGAGGAAAAAATATTTACAGCTTGATTTGGTCTATATGGAAGAAAACTTTCCTTTACAATAAAAGTTTTTGAGAAAAAACTAGTGTTTATCCTGGATCTGATAATGAAGTATTAGAGTGGTGGACACTTTAACCTCACATGGTGAAATTAAGAAAACTATTGTGCTGAGCTCTACCCTTTACGTGTAAAGTTGGCGCAGCATGTCCTCTTTTGGACCTTGTGCCATAAAACCCTACCAACCATTACCTGTAAAGCATAATGTAATTATAATTTGGAATATTGTTTTATTTTACTATATTGTGATACTAAAGTTTTATGTAGTATTTCAGATCTTTAATTATATTGAAGCCCGTGGACTGTTTCAAGGGGGTCAATATGTTTGTATTTGTACCTGGTTAGTGCACCTTGTAAGTATATTTATTTCGTTAGATTTTTCTCTTCCCATTTTTGTAAGTGACAATCTTCCTCTTGAGTTTATGAACCTCGCATTTTGTAATCTACTTCGCAGTAAGCAAAAAACTTTAATTTTAATAATTCGCTGCATATTTTCACGCATATTTTTCGTGGTCATAAATGTGTGAAATCAATTTGCAAATGTGTAAATTTATGAAGTGACAGTAGAATTCCAGGGTTATTTTTGGCTTTATTAAAAACATTTTCTTTTTAACTCAAACTAAAATCTGCAGTGGGATCATTTTTTACAAAAACTTTTAAAAAAAAAAATTCTAATATTTCAATTTTTAAAACGTATAAATCTTTATTTTTATCAATGAATTGTAATTTGGAGTAAATCATAATATAATTAACTTTATAACTTGGTATTTTCAACTTTTCCATTTTGATTTTCAAACACAATATATTTCTGGTAATGTAATTTTATATAAGAGATTAAATATCTTAATAAGTGTTTGCTCCCTAATTTCCATCAAAATTCTTCGCCATGTGAAATAGTGTTTTGGATGGACACATACACTTGATTCTTTAATAATGTTGTCATAACCCAAATTGATGAAATTCCAAATGCTTCTTTCACTTAATTAGATACTTTATTTTCAGTTTACTATTGGTTATTGGTTGAGACTATTAAATCAATGGAATAAATTTTTGTTTGCAGTAGGTATCAAACTCTGAGAAATTCATGATTTACGGCTAGTTTTAATTTGACATTTATTATATAAAGTTATGCATGAAAAAGTTTTACAGTGCTTTCTTATTGTCTTCTAGAATAAAATTGAAAGAATTCGAAGGCAAAAATTTTGGAGCAAACATAAGAAATTAAGAGTAAGTTGGAATTTATTTAACGAAATAGGTTTTTTTACATATATAAATACTTTACGAATTTTCTTATTACTTCAATAAAATTAAAATATTCAAATCAATAGAGGTGGAAATGTCTTTAGATTTGAATGTTTATTTTTAAAATGAACACAATCTTAAAATTTTAAATACAGTTAGCAGAAAAAATATAGGATAATAATAGTCAATAAAATAACATGCCTAAGTATACGCGACAGTGAAAAATAAAATTAAATGAATAGACTACTCACTGGTTATAGCATCTCGATTAACTGCAAAAAGAGTTTATTTGATATTACTAACTACTTACTGAAAGTCAGATTTATTATTTAAATGATCAATATGCAGAATGTATGTTAAGTGATTTGTATAAAATGTGTACCAAGCTGTTTTTTTCAAAACAACTTGTGTTCCTGAAAAATCTTCACTATCAACACTGTCCACCATTAATAATTTGACACATGTGATAGAAGAGATAACTTTATTAAAAATAAATAGTTGGTAGAACGTCCGAGGCATATTTTCCACAAGTCTCTTACACCTAGTTGTATTATCTTCCCCTCTGCTTGGAGTAGACATATAAGCTCCTTCAGATTTTGGACGGGTAGTGCACCCCTTAATTCGGTGATCCAACTCATCCCAGGTAAGGTTCAGGTCTGGGCAAGCCTGTCCATTTAAGGAACTCCATTGGCACCGTACCAAACCTTGGATAATCTCCAAATTTGATAACTGGCATTGTGGTCCTGAAAGTAACTGTTCCAACCCGTAAAACAACTACAACGTAGGAAGCACGTTGCCATTCAATATATGCTGGAGTAGGAGTCTCCGTTGAGTTTACCATGGCTGGGAATCAAGAATCCCAGCCCATACCAAGAGAAATACCCTCAAACCATAGTTTCATCTCTGCTGAACTTTACTGTTGGCGCAATGCACTCTGGCAGGAGACGTTCTCCAGGCAGATACCAGACCCTGCCATCCGAACAGTAAAAGGTGAACCTTGACTCGTAGCTCCAAAGAACTAAGTTTCCATTGATATTCGGTTCAATTTCGATGTGCTTTTCTCCTCATTAACTGAGCAGCGTAGTTGGACTTTGTGATCAAAGGGTTGTGGGCAGCAGCACGACAATGAAAACCAACCAGATGTGCTTCTTTACGGATGGTATTCATTGAAACAATACTCCCGGATGACTGTTGAAGCTCTTCGTTTATGAGGGCCCATCGGTTGGGTGTGGTTCTTCCGAATTTCTCTGGGAAGCACTCGTCGATCTCTCTAGTTTCAGTGGTCTGCCGACTCTGAGCACATTCAGACAATCACCGCTCACCTTCATCTGCTTAATCACATAGGCCATTGTCAATTTTGGGTACTTCAGATCGCCAGATATGTCCCTTAAGGATCGGCCGCATTTGTGATACCCGATAATTATCTTTCTCAAAATCAGAGCTCCGAACAGCGCGGTATCTTGTTTTCGACTAATGCTGTTTTCTACACGATAGATACCGGCGGGGACTGTGACGTACTTCAGGACAGCTGATATCGTCATTTGAATAGGTGTCCTAATACTTATTGGTAGACAAACTTTCTCCCAAACGAAATGCAAACTTTCGTCTACTCTACTGGAACTGTATAGAGAATGTTTTAACTCTAATACCCCATGAATAATAGCTGATAATTAGTTATGATATTCAACTATGTTAGTCTTTGCATACGTATTTTGATTACATAAGTATGAGTATTAATTTTAGTTTCAAAATTTCATGTAAACGAATAATTAAAATAAGAGCAATTCTCATGGTTACATTAATTTTGTAGTTTCAAATTTTTTGAAATTAAGAAATTTTAGCTACAAATTATTTCTTATAAAAAAAAAAAAATTTCTTTTTTTGAAAATCTTCATAGCAATTGTACAGATAGGAGACCTTATTTTATCAGACATCTTTAATTAAAAATGTTCAGAATTATTCCAATTCTTTTAATCGATTTCTAAGTTTTAGAAACTTTTTTCCTTTTGCGTGGAAGCCAGTTTAAATAAGAATATTTGGAACTTTTACAAAAAGTATTTTGATTGTGATCAAGTAAAGATAGTTAAGAACACGTAAAAATTATGTAGAAAACAAAAAAAAAAAAAAATTCAGGGTCTTGTTTGTTTTTAAGTTATTGCATATAGTTTTTATCAAACAATCTTTTATCTTTTAATACTACTAGAGCATAGTACAACAGTGTGGTGTTTAGATTTCAAAAATATTGACATTCGGATCAATTTTGAATAAAAGCAATTATTTATTACACACTTCCTTAAGAGAATAATTAAAATTTTTATATATATATCATTAAACTAAAACACATATTTTTCTATGCAGTTCCAAAATATTTATGTATAAAGATATTTGCTTAGATAAGTATTTTAATTAGAAGCTTTACATTATTAAATTACGTATTGTCTTAGTTTTTACAATCCTAATAAGAAAACTATATTCTAATCAAATAAAAGCAGAAAATAAATCAACAAAAGAATCGAGAACACGAGTTATTTTATTGTTAATGAATATATGTATTGACAAACAAAACTGTAAGGCAAAGCGTTAATATACTTTTATCGCCAAAACCAATGAATTTCGAACATAATCCAAAAATAAATATATAAATATGCATTTTAATAAAATAAGAAGAAACATGTCAATACCGACACTGTTAATGGATCATTTCATTCATTATGCTTTGCTTTTGTTTGCAGAGGTTTTCCCTGTGGCACTGAATCTTAACACTTTATTCACGCAGGTAGTAAACAAACCATTCGGTCTAAAACTGAGTTTAATTTAAATTGATCAAATTAAGTAAAATATTTTTTAATGTTTGCTTTTTTTCCAAACAAAATAATATTATAAAAAAAATTATAGGTTTTTTAAACAAAATACACTCTTGAGTAATGCAAGTTATTTCAGCGTTTGCTAAATATGATTATTTAGTATTTTATTAAATAAGAATTAAAAGATGTTAAAGTATTGATAAATAAACTAAATATGTATCGGATGTGTTGTATTCAATTACTATATCGTGATATTCATTTCTTTAATCCACATAAGTGATTAAGCAATTTATTTGATTAATATCTTATAAAATTTAAGAGTTTTTATTTTGCGTAAGTGTTACGTGAAACAATGTAAAATACGGAAGTAAATTTGCTAGCTTTATAATTATAATGACTGATAAAAATGATGAACGGCTTTTTATACAAATAACTATTAATTATACTCGTAAAAAAGGTAAATTAATTTTCATTCCTTTATTTTAAATTAAGTTCATTTAATAATGAAAACGAGACCAATTTCTATTATATTCCATTCTTGAAATACTGTGACATTGTATTTTATTTCCACACAAAAAATCATGTAAAAAAAAAAATAATTCCAATGCTTAAAAGTGATTGTGTTAATGTTTTTTTTAGTCTAAAATTGTTATACAACTCTATTAAACTATTCTCTATGTATTGTGGTTATTCAAAGGCTTTAAAACTTTATTATAACTTCATACTGGATAGACATGTCTTTAGTACTAACTTTTACTGGATAATGAGCCATATTTATTCTATTTTTTCAAGCAACCACTACTGCATTCAAGCAGCAGAAAACACAAACGATAGCCAATTTCCCCACGTTTGACAGTAGCTGGTATCGTACCTGAAATCTTCCACTTTGAACTTTTACTTCTATTAATTTAAGAGCATTCAACAGTCGCTAAAGTTATTCAAAATCATTTGATGTTATGGTAGAAGACACAAAACTGGTGAATAGTTTTTTTCATAACGAATTCGAATAATTTATAAATTACAAATTAATTACAAATTATTTAAATAAATAAATTACAAATTATTTATAAATGAACTAATCTCAGTAAAAAATAAAACTCAATTTTTTTGAAAGAGTCCTGTAACATTACATAGCATTTCTATGTAGATAAATTGTAAAACGATTAAAGTCATACATGACATGATGATTAGAGATCTTGATGGTGGAAGATGAGCTGAAGATCAAATTTCGTAGTTTGCTAGGGTATCACATAGGATGACATGAAGTATGGTTAGAAATTGTTTGGATAAACACACTTATTTGCGTGTTTTAAATTTAATTATATTTCAATAAAGAACTTCCCCCGAGTATATATTTGAATGTAAATTCAGCTGCCAAATTTAGTAAATAATCACATCAGAATTAGGATATGAAAATCTTTGTAAATCAACATGATTAACAAAATGAATTATTTTGAATGAATAGTATGATACACATGATTAAAATTTAAAAATAGAAAGTTCCATTTTTGCTATTTTATGCAGTTAAGTCTTCATTAATGGAACTAAATATTAAAATACTAATGCTTATTATAGATTTTATTAAAAGATTATATGCATATTAGAAAGATTTTGATTTTAGTAAAAGAAAGGTAACTAATTTAATTGTTTAAGCATTTAGTATTTGTAAAAATAAAATACATGCTATCTAAAGACGGTGTTCTTTTTGACAAGAATAGAACAATTTCTTAAGTTCTTAGTTCTGTACGTGAATAAAATCCTTAATCTGTTTCTTCGCCAATTTTTTGACAGCTTTAAAATCAGAGTAACTGAATGAAACTAATTGAAATTTATTTTGTAATATTGGATACTGATTATTTTAAAACATAGGCTGTGTTTCAATTCAAAATTTTGATTACAGAACTTGCTGAAATTTAAACCACCATAAATGCTGGTCTTTTTCACTATAAAAATATTTATATGTTGCGATGCACACTATTCCAAAACTCTGCTCACATTAAGAATAAAAGCATATTGTTCATTTTCCCTTTTTCAGATTCTCAAATGCTTAACCAGACAAAGGCAAAAAAATTGTGTGATTAGAACCTTATTTTTTTTTTACGTTTCCCATAGTGTATGTTTTTGAAATTAAAAGATCTTTATAATTATTTCTGTTCTTTTGAGAAATGATTATATAAACTCATGACAGCATTTTTTGATGAATTGATGATCTGTGATACGTTAGAGCTTGGGTAAATGAAGTTCTATAGTCTTCGTTTACGGACTTCGTAAATAAAGTATATCAAACATTCCAAGCTTTACTCTATTTTCTGCTGATCTAAGACTTTTGTGGTACAAAACAGTGAATTGAACAAAACAAAGTGAATAGTAAATATCACTGAAAAATAAATATCACTGTTTCTTTCACATTAGTTCAATTCACATTAATTTTCAAAATTTTTCCC
>JAPDSC010155447.1:0-14868 GCA_026290005.1 Latrodectus geometricus
AAATTCTGATATCTGAACTAAATTTAGTTTATAGTTAATAATGTGTGAATGATCATAAATTTCTCGATAGATATTCACATAATAGCGTATTATATGTAAAACAGAAATAAATAGCTTAAATGTTAAAATAATGAAAAGAAAATGTGTGAATCCTAATAGTTTAAAATATCCATTTAGAATCTCAATGTTGGTAATTATAAATTAGAATGTTACATAATTAATCAAACAAGATTCCTTTTTTGAAGAGTTTTTGGCATTTTTAGAAAAGGAGAAGCATAATTCCAAACATAATAGATATTGCATTTTATTCAAACCATTTTCTTATCAAAAAAGTGACAATTATTGAAATTACACAGATAAAAACACTATTCTACATTTTTTACACAATAAATTTCGATTTTAATTATTTTTTTTACATGCTGTTCTTCCTGATTATAGCTGATTGTGCCAATTCTGTTTGGACAAAGTCTTCCACGACTGGGTTAGAAGTTACCTTCTCAACAAATGCTCGCAATCGTGGGTGGTTCTCCAACAATTTGGGTTGACGAAACTGTAACCCTGTTAGCGTCAGTGCTACTCCAAGATCACACCAGGTGAGCTGAAAAAAATGTCACAGATAAAAAACTATAATCGTCAAGATATCTGTAGTATTTTTCAATATTAACAATCTGAATATATATATAAATGTGTGTGTGTGTGTGTTAAGTGTCTTTTTATGTCACACACTTTAACTTACAATAGTTTTGTTGATAAAATTTATCAATTGGCGAGAATAAAAAGAGCCTCCTAAAGTATAGTCAAATCGCTAATAATTTTAAGGAAAGAAAAAGGTGTTATCAGCTGAGATTTACTATACGGTCACCCTTCGCATGATTATTTCATATTTGGCGATAAATAACATTTTCTAGCCATCCAACCAATTCCGACCAATTGCAGATAATAGATCCAATATTCTATTTATTTTTAGACTTCACTTGCGTAAAATAATGAGATTTTTGGCGACCTTTTCAAAAACTCGCCAAGAATAAACATACAGTAAATTTTTACCGGCGTTCTCTCAAAATTCTTAGGACTCTCTCGTTTGGTTTAATTTCTATATTTCTTGACTACTTGTAATTTATATTTAATGTATTACTATTGTAAGCTTACTTTGTGTTGTAATAACTTTTTTGCTAAATATGAGTATTTACTAAATACATTAAATAAACATTGAGTTATTGAATTTGTGCTGCCATGTATGTTGTTTGCTTTTTACCCTTAAGATAGAATTAAAATTTAAGAATATAAAATCAAGACGATAATTTTCTTGTGATTAAGAGTAGAAAAATTAATCAATAAATTCAATTTTTATTAGTTAATTCTCTATACTTGAGAGTGAAACAACATTAGAAAAAAACTAAGTTTAAAGTAACAATAAATTTCTGATCAAAAGCAGAAAATTAACCAATGAATCAATTTTCATCAAGTAAATTTTTTTTTCTTCAGACGAAAGCAAAAGTCAAGGAAAACGAATTTCAAGACAGTAATATCTTTCTGATCAGGAGTAAAAATATTATTCAATGAATGCACACTTTTCATGTATTCATTTTTTGGTTTCAAAATAAAGAAAATTTAGAGAATTGCTTTCAACTCAATTATCATCAATTAATTTTTTATACTTGAGAGAATGGGAAGCTAAAGTAAAAAAAAATTAAGATAGTGATAACTTTCTAATCAAGAGCAAAAAATTATCAATGAATTCATTTTTCATCTATTCATTTTTTCCTTTCGAAGCAAAGAAAATTTCATTCAATTCACTTTTCATCAATTAATTTTTAACTCTTGAGACTAAAGTAAAAGTGAAAGAAAATTAAATTCAAAATATCAATATCTTTCTGACCAAGAGTAAAAATATTATTCAATGAATGCACACTTTTCATCTATTCATTTTTTGCTTTCGAAAAAAAGAAAATTTAGAGAATTCAAATTTTATCAACTAATTTTTTACACTTGAGACGGAAGCCAAAGAGAAAATTAAATTAAAAATAAATCCAATTTTCATCAATAAATTTTAACTCTTGAAATTAAAGCAAAAGTGAAAAAAAATTAATTCAAGATAATAATAACTTTCTAATCAAGAGCAAAAAGTTATTCAATGAATTCACTTTTCATTTATGCATTTATTGCTTTTGAAACAAAGAAAAATTTGTGAAACAAAATCCAAGATAACACTACTTATGTGATTACGAGTAAAATATTAGTGTGAATGCAATTTTAATTCCAATATTCTTGAGACAAACAAATTTAAAAAAGCTAAATTCAAGATAGCAATATCTTTTTGATTAATTGCAAAAAAACAACCAATGAGTGTAATTTTTCTCAATTTATAATGAGTACTTGAGACAGAATTACATCTAAAAAGTAAGATTGCTTTCAGGTGTGCATCCTACCTGTTCACTGGCGAAATATCCATTTTTAAACGAAGAATTTTCAAGGAACTTTTCGTACTTTTCTAGATAACGAGGAACATCTTCTTCCATCATTTTCTTCAACAGCGCCACCTGACGAAATTAAATTAAATCTAAATACGGAAGAGAGAGATAAAATATGTACTTTCATCTCTATATAATAGTACATAATAACCTGCTGCTTTATGTCTAAACTGGCGACGTGAGTGCCCCTCATTTTTGCAAACATAGCGCCAAGTCCTTCCATCACCATGTCACACGTGGCCGCTTCTTTATTATCCTTACCCACTAAATCTAAAGGAATAAAAAATTGTTGATGAATTTCGTAACATTGATTTTTAATTGATTAAGAATTAAATGAAAAATATTGAATCAGTGAGGTTTTTTTTTAGAGAAAAATAGTTTTTAGATGTTTTTTTTTAAATAAAGGGATTTCATTCGAATAATCAACTCCCAAAATTTTATCGCTGAACTAGCAGTCGTATGATTAGCTTTGGGGTCTTGCTTTCAACTGGTCGTGGATTCGAATCTCTCCAGGTATCTTTGTAACGTTTGGGAATCTGCGTCAAACTGTAATTTCCGGTTTAAGTAGCCCTCGTGTCCAAAAAATTATTGTTGAGTGAGAAACAAATCAAACGTGAAATTTAAAAATTCTACAACAAATATTAAGTGACAGCTAATGCTTTAAAATTAGCAGTTATATAACGAAATATGTTGTTGTTGCACCAGCATGCTTCCTTGCACCTAACACTGAGTTGGACTTAACCAGTTAGATAAAAACAGCTAGGAGTGAGTTTTCGTAATTTATAAGCAATAACCAAGCAAAAGATTCCTCAATACTTGACCTTCCACCTTCAGAGGTATCATTTCACATGGAGGACATTGCGATTACAACTTATTTAACACGACTTAGTCGCCATTAGCGAATACGATAGATTTTTGTTTGGGTCGGGATTTGAACTCACTACCTTTCGATAACGAGAACGAAAGCTCAAACCACCACGACCCCAACCGAAAAATATAAAACTCAAATATATTTTGAGACATGATAAGTTTATTTAACTAATATTATGTAGAAATTTAAAGAATTTTAAATAGAATAGCTTTTGCAAAGACAATGGTGCAAAAATTGCGTCTTTATGTTTATAACATTCGCTACTTATAAATAGCCAAGGAAGAAGTCATGGTAAAAAAACAAAAAGGTCACTCTCGATCGGGTTTTGTACTAGATTAAAACTCTAAATAAGTCATAAATATAGAAGAACTACTTGCTTAATAATTAAATGCTGTGGTGAGTCATTTTATGTCCAAACTATTTTATATTCCAGATTATGTAGATGCATTAAATTTTAGTTCAATTCCATGTTCTTTTAGGATGCTATTTTCGTATACATAATAACTTACAAGTAGACAAATTTTTCAAAACAGTGAGCTCATGAAATATGGATATAAGAATATGATTTTGATATATATAGGATAATAAAGGTTTAAAGTAATCTTAATAATATTGACTAATTAACCCTTCTTTGCATGATTTTTTCTTTATTGGTGAAATAAATCAAGTTGATATAACTCATGTTCAAAATTAAAGGAAAAATGGTTAAAAAAATCTTAGCATATATTTATAGTATAAATTGAGCAAAAAACAATATTCTAAAAATTTCCATCATCATCCAAAGTTAGATCATTTGCTTAGTACTAAATAGAAATAAAAGAGGAAAATAACAGAAACACGTGTTGCAAACCTTTCTTCCACTCATTTTCAATTTTTTAGCAATAGAAACTCTAATATAATAAAACAAAATTATAAACGAAATCATACGTTTATTGCAACTACAACAAACAGCGGAATGAGACAACTTTAAGCACTGATAATGACACTTGTTTATTTTTGACAGCTATGTTTCTTTTTATGCAATGGACATTAAAAAGGTATCCAAACACGATCAACTTAAAGTGAACTTGTTCTTCTATATAATTTTTGGGCATAAGTTATGATGGAAATTTCCACCATTATGCAGAGAAGGGTTAACTTTATAAAATAAATTTAATATGAAATAATATATTAAATTATTAATATTAAATAATACAAGCATTTATCTAGTATACCTAATTCTCTTGCAAGGTATCTGGAAATTCCTTGCCCTTGAGCTACGTATTTACCATCGACGAGCAACACAGGCAAGACGCCGAACGGAGATTCTGTAAATAAACAATTGCATTAAAAAGAAATATCACTAAGAATAATTTTGTTTAATTTGTATTTGCTTATAATATGACTGTGACATCAGATAAAATAATTAAAAATTGATGCAGAAATAAAAAAAAATATCAAAAACAAATTTAATTCGTTTTTGCCAATTTAAACTAACCATAAAGTGGATGTTATGATTTATTCATTGCTTGCATAAACAATCAAATATTAATATTTAATATGTTTTACATGCTACATGAAATAAATTTATCTTTACTTAATGATTCATAAGTATTCATTTTTAATAGCGGTATCAAGAGAGACAAATGTTTAATAATAAATAAAATAACCCATCCTACTAAGATATTGGTCGACATTTTCTTTCCAACTGCTCACTGAAGAGCTCATCCCTCTGACAAATGTACTTATTTTTGATGGGTGGACGAAATAGGATATTCAACATTATTGGTGAAAACGATTATTTCCTTCACTCACAGATCAATTATAAGTGAAATAAAGTGACGTACACTTGATCTCAACTGTAACGAAAGAAACAACCGCTTTATGGTTAAAAACATTTTCATAAAATAAATTTTTTGTGTTTTAATTTCTACATTTTAAAATATGGTAATGTTAGTGATATATATAGGATTACTGTACGTATATATAGAGAGAGAAAGAGAGAGATGTATGGATGGATGGATGCATGCATTTATTTATTCATTTACATTCTACAAGAAACAAATTTACCTTTACTCTTAATGATTAATCAGTATTTAATAGCGGTATCAAGAGAGACAAATCTCCAATAATATATAAAATAACCCATCCCACTAAGATATTGGCCGAAATTTTCTTTCCAACTGCTCACTGAAGAGCTCATCCCACTGACACATTGACTTGTTGTTGATGGGTAAACAAAATTGCATATTTAATATTATTGGTGAATGCGATTATTTGTTTGACTCACAGACCAATCATAAGTAAAATAAAGAGACATGAACATGATCTCAATTGTAACGAAAGAGACAACCACTTTATGGTTAAAAAAAATTGTTAATTTTTACCAAGGGACACTCTGAAGTATATTATCCCTCTGTCGATTAGAGTTACAAAGCTGTATCAAGTAGTTCTAAATTTTCAACTATGCTTAACATTCATGGGAAACAATGTACTCTAACGGTAAAAATAAACAACTTTATGTTCATCTGTTTTTCAACATGAGTATGTTACTTCGATTTATTCTGGTAAAAACTTGCATATTTGTACAAAAATGAAGAAAAGATTTTCATGTATAAGTCAAATGGAATGGATATTCAAGGATTGATTTTTTAAAGGGAAAACTTCAACTTATAAGAAGGTTAAAATTTAGATTTACGATTAAGAATTTGAAATACTGTTACTAGTAATTTGGTTGTATACAACTTGACTTTTAAAAAATATATTTATTTTGAATATGAAAGTTATTCTGTATTACACGCAGAGGTAAATGTTTAAAGAATAAAATTTTTGTCAAATAGAAAGTGAGAAATTTTTTTATAAAAATGTCGTGAAATATATATATATATAATTGATATTTTATGACATCAAACTTTTTATTTTAATTATATTTTAAATACATAATATTATATTATCAAATTATCTACTTAAACTTTGGTTAAAATTGAGATTTCGCAAAAATTAATATATAAATGCTCAAAAAATACGTATTTAGTAGAAAGCTCTTTATGTGCGCATTGAAATAAAATTGCATATTATTTTATTGGAATTATATAATTTTATTTTAATATTACATTGCATTTTTATTCATTTTTGAACTTTTTTATTATTTTAAACGCAATTTCGAAGTCATAAATTGTAATTTTAAAAAATTAATTGCCGTATAAGTATGAATTTATCACAAAATTCGATTTGATAATTAAATTTCAATTAATGTTTGGATAAATGTAAATTATACTATAAAATATTGGGTTATTTTGAAAGTTATTTGGTTTTATATGAAAATTAAAAACGTATAGCGAATAAATATTTTATTGAATTGTATATTGTCAATTCTATTCCAATACCTTTTACCATATTTCTGGTCGTAGCATGATTTCATACCCATAAAAGGATTTGTTTTCACTGGCAAAAAATTTATTTAAGTGAGAAAAACGAAATGACTTTAATCATAAGGAAGGAATATTCATAATTAATATATATTATTACAAACATGATTCAGAGAGTCATTGTTTATATCTATAAATTGCTCCCTGTAATCCATTTGAACCATAATTGATCAAATATTTTTTAATTTCAATAATTTAAAAAAAATTAAAAAAAATCTTTGCTTAAAAACTAAGAAATAAGGTTTTTTATTTAGAAAAATATTAATTTTACAAACCAAATTAAAGAATACTGAACTACCATGGCTTATAGATTATATATTGGTGACTTTTGACTCCATAAGTACATTTTTCTAAAAGATTAA
The DNA here is from genome assembly GCA_026290005.1 of Latrodectus geometricus. Lineage (NCBI taxonomy): Eukaryota > Metazoa > Arthropoda > Arachnida > Araneae > Theridiidae > Latrodectus > Latrodectus geometricus. The sequence continues at coordinate 7,112 of JAPDSC010155447.1, forward strand.
CTGTAACTTCAAACTAGCTGTAATCTAATAATAATTTTTTTTTATGTACTTTATCTAATAAAATTGTCTCATTTGACATTAATCATTTTGAAGAATGTAGCGAATACACATCTTTAATTTAAAAAGTTAATTTAGTAAATCATTACTTCGTTCATTATTAATTTACTTTTATAAAATCTGCAAGGAATAAATGAAATTTATTTTAAATATATATATGTTGATAGAAAAATCACACCTACACGATCTTATACACATTTTAACTTAAACTTCTGACACTTACAAATATTTAGTATTTTTCGTTAACAACATGGATTTTTTCTTAATTCTGCCTTTGATCAGTGTGAATGTAATTTATAGCAGATGTCGGTAATGAAGAAACATTAGCAAGAGTTTCTTAAAATCAATTAAATTACTTTTGAATTCAATTGGCAATATTTAATTTTATTTATTTTTTTTCTAGCTTCAGTAAATAAAACACAGATGGATGTAATGGAATATAATTTTGCATGCCCCAAAAATATTATTTATTAATTAGGCAACCACTTTTGACTCCTTGATAAGCATTTTATTTAAAATTTTTGTGTTTGAAATTTAATAAATTAATCTTTTGTATTGTTTAAATAGCAACATATTTTGGCATGTTCCTGGTGACTGTGAGGCGATAAATGCGCCAAACTGGTTTACTCGGGAAGGAACGTTTTTTTTTTTTTTTACATAATACAATTTTTGTTTCCAACTGATAGCTTTGAAAGTGCTTACAAACGTATTAAAACAATGGTACACAATACCGTCTGTCAACGATAAGAATAAATCCCGCCAATTTGTCTGTGCCCACTTGTTCCCATGGAAACAAGATACGTTTTATTTTCTATAGGGAAAGACAGAAAACCACCGACTATTGCCTACTGGATGCCTTGAAAATAACACAATATCTCTTCTAAATATCATCAGTTCATAACATCCTGAAAGCCTATTTAAAATGTAAAATTCTTGTTACTATAACAACCGCTGTTATCCAGACCACTTGGCGGGACTTATTTTCATAATATACAGACAGTAAATTATTTTCCATTTCTGCGCCATATTTATAAGAGTTTAAAAAGAAATTATATACTTACCTTCTTCAGCTTCATATATCCTATCGGGCGAATCAACTTTTTCGTCTTCATAAGTCACCTCTTTATACTGAAGAACAAGTCTGGCCAGTTCTCCAGAAGTTGGATACGTGTAATCGATTATTTTGTAGTGAGGCATATCTAAAACAATAATTGATAACATAGGGAATAAATTTCAGTTCTGTTTTATGAAGTATACAAATTCCATATCCTGAAAACATATCTAAGTACAGCAATTAGAAGAATCAGTGATAACACAAAAGTAAGCAATAAAAGTTAATAATCTCTTGCATAAATATTGCTTAAATGGATTGGACATTCATTTTTACGAAATTCTAATTCATGAGCATCATGATTTTACAAACTAGAGGTAGCTCCCTAATATGGTCTCATTGAGGTAATGATAATTTTTATTTCTATTTGCGAAATAAAATTCTGAAAAAAAAATCTCTTTTTTTGGGAACTCACTTTAATTTAACTTATGTTTGCGTTTATTTGAATTTTTTCCTTTTTATTTTATGGTTGAGAGACATGGATTGACATTTCATTGGTTAAGCGTAAATCCTTCGAATTGTGAACAACCAATCGCATTGCAGATGTTGAAATTCAGGAACTTCTGACGCAACTCATGTGGGATATCTCCCGTTTCACAGCTCATAAATTAGAATGTTATCAAGAACTTTAGCTGCAAATATCGCTAGGTAATTTTAAGAGGAGCGATTGCAATTTAAAAGCGACGTATGAAATTCTAAGACCAATCCATTTGTCTATCTAAGCTTATAATGACGATTAGAAATGTCGAGGGCATTTTGGCGATCAGGTCTTATAACTGTTATAACAGAAGAAAGCCAAGATTGCTTATTTCATTTATTGATTGAAGACGAATTATTAGATCGTCCATTAACTGTTCAGCACTTTTTGAACACTTAATTTGCTCTAAGAACTATTGGATATATATATGACTTAGAACATAATGAATACGCATGAAGAAGAAAATGATTTCCAACTGCGGTAGTCAATGAATCCAAAAAATACGTTTTTAAGATGTTGACACACACACACACACACAAAAAAAAAAAAAAAAAAAAAAAAAAAAATCCTTGATATTTCATCAATAAAATGAAATTAATTATTTATTTTTAAAATATTTTATTTTTCAAATATTTTTCATATATTGCAAATTAAATGATTTTTCCTATTAGTACTTTAGTTATAAAAAGATAGTAGTTTAGTAAAACAATCATTTTTAAACTCTAATACTTATTTTTTTAGTTCATGGTTTTTCGATTTTGAGAACTATTTTACCAGTCCTTCCAAGTTCATAAAAACGATAGCTAATTGTAGATTTTTAATTTTTATAATTTGTTATAAAATTAATGTAAAATCAACAGCAAAAGTTTTTAATATTATTTTATTAATGTCTTTGCTAACTTGGAATATTTTGTGGAGTAGTAAGGCAATATTCTTGTAAAATCAAATTAGCTGTTTTCAGTTTTTAAGAGAGGAATTAAATATGAACACTAAAATATTTAAATGAATCATTATTACTGAATTAAAATATTCTAATTTATGGAATAATTTAAAAAGGATTAAAACTTAAAAAAGTTTGAAGTGTGCTGCAGAATTGTTTTAATTCTTGGTTCTTACATTTTTTATGTTTTAAAAATCGATACTTTAACTTTTATTTGTTCACTAACTAAAGGAGAAATTTAAATAAAGAAAGAAATTATAAATCAATGTTTATAAAAGTCATTAATTCAAGAAATAATAATTTTTTTTTATTATTATATTTTATTTCACTATAAGGCTTGATTGAAGGTGATGAATAAAAATATTTTATAAAATGAATTAAAATTAACTGTGTTAATCTACATATACACAGCATTGTATTTAAAATAATTATTCCGTAAAGAATAATAAATTTCGTCATTAAATAAACTAATTTTAATTTTTTCATGTATTTTAAAGTTTCGAAGTTTGAAATATGCTTGGCTAATGAACTAATACTAAATTTAAAATATGAATTGGAAAGAAAAATAAATAAATGGCATTTATTTTCAGATCCACACAGAAAATGTTTGGAACATAGATTTTAAATTAAAAATATTGATAAAGAATCAATTAAAATGTTAACCATGGAACGTGTAAACAATATAAGACCGGAAATATATAATTATATTTTAATAAATTATTTTTGTTTGAGAAAAAAATATGCACTTGATTTAATTTAGATTTCCACAAGATAGCTTTACACTTTCAAATTTATATTTGTTTGCTATTTTAATGAAGCAACTATATTAAAATTCTGAGATTCCAATTAAATGTTACGTTTTGTTTGAATAAAACTTATTTGAAGTGAAGATACTTGATAATAATTAAAGAGTGCATTATTAAAAATATTTCGTAAAACAATTCTTTTTAGAAAGTTTCTTCTGCTACTATTATTAAGAAAACATTTGTGAATATTTTTAGTAAATGAAATTTCACCTCAAATTATGATAAAATGTTTAAAAATTTAATAATTGCATATCTGTATTTATATAGTATCAAACTACTTTTGCTATATATAAACCATTATATTCATATTTAAAGCAGATTTATGGAATGTTGAAAATAATGAGCAGAAGAATTAAAATGTGCGTTCGTAATTTTAAAATAATATCATTTTCCACCATTTTTTGCATTAATTCATTTACACCACAAATACAAATATGACAACATGATACCAACAGAAAATCTTTCAACTAGAAATTTTATTAATTGTTTAAAAAGATTATCGAAAAAATGGTCTTAAAATGCAAATAATAGAAAAATTAACTACATTAATTAAAAAATAGATAATAGCCTCTATGAATATTGTCTATAAAATATAATAATTGAATTTATTTCTTAAAGGTATAAAACGCATTAATATCCTATGATCGCTTTCATTAATTAGATAATTTATTGTTTTAATTGCTTTAAGATATATATATTACAAATCTTATATCTGTTCTAATTTTAAGTTTTTTCTTATAATATTTTATTTTTTAAATATTTAATGTACACAATTCAAACTTTTTTTATATAGCATTATTTCTTATTTATGCATGCAAATTATATATACAAAATCATTTCAAATCTCAGTTATACTTCTGATACATTTACGGTTCACATAAGATCTGTATTGGAGACTTAGGATTATATTATTATTAATCAATAAATTTTAAACAAAATATGTTATTTAATTCACTTTTAATTAATAATTTAATAAATCATTACAAGGCCAGAGACCATTATTAAATACTCTAATTTTAATCTTAGCGCCGGCCGATGGCTGCATGGCGTTCCTAACATCTAGGCTGTTGGTTCCGGGTTCGAATCCCGGTTCAGGTATAGATGTTTTCTTTATCTGTCCTTTCTCTTGAGATGGTGTATGAACGTGACCCGCCCTATAAACGTGTTTGTGATGATGTGACGTGGGTAATGCTACTCGCCTCCGTTACTTGGTTCACAAGGTGCCCACCGGATAACGCTAAATGAGTAACAATTTCTGGCCTTGTCGTGGCGAAGGGTCAATCATCCAGTATTCACCATTAGAAAAAAAAATATTAAGTTTATTAATAGATTACTTATTTTAAAGACAACCATTCGAGAGCTCAAACTATTGGTTAACATGTACTTTTAAATGTACAAGAATAAATGAATTATGAATCTATGCCGGAAGAATCACTTTCAAGCATTATAACTGAAAATTATTTTTAAGAATCGCATTGAACGCAAAAATTCTTTTTTTTTTTTTTTATCACACTGTGGTTATGTTATCTACATACCGAACTCTTATTGTTTTCTGTCAGCGATTTTATCGATAAGAAGTTATTATATTCTGGAGAAGCAAACGACATGAAAGGTTCTCTAAGCCATTTTATCTCTTTTAGTAGTAAAAAAGAAGTATTAATAACAGGCTGATAAGAAAAAATGGTGATAGTGGTGTTGTGACATACCAATTTGTGCTAAAATGTACGAAAAACAAGTTAGTGTTATTTCTGATAAGTGATCAATAAATTAGCGATGAATTAGTTAACAATAAATAGAAAAACATAACTATGTTTGTGGGATTTTGCATTCATAATTACAAAACTTGAATGAATGTTTTGATTTGATTATTTATATTACTTTTAGGTTTATATTACTTTTAGGTTAATATACTCTAAGGTTTAAGTAATTGTGGAATTCATTTCTCAAAATTTACAAGATATATACATCACTCAAGGTCACAGAGTTTAGTTAAGTTTATATATAAAAATACTAATGAGATATTAAATTAAAACAATGTATTTTAATTTAGGGTCATTAGTATTATGAATTTTATAACATTATTTTAATACATTTATTTATGTTAATTTGTCGAACTTAAAAAATTCACGTTTAATCATAAACTTTTAGAGAAAAACCTATCTATAAAACATAGAATTCTTAAAAGGATCTAATTATTATAACCTGTTTAATATAATTATATTACTGAAATTGAATATAATTCTATTATTAAAATTAAATATAATTTTTTTATCATGTTTTACAGTACTTGCGTCAACAATCCTAACTTAAAAAATTCACATTTAATCATAGATAAAATTTTAGAGAAAATTACAAAAAACAGCACTATAGTAAATTAAACAACATTAGGATGGAAAAATTCATTTAAAATTAGACCTAACTTAAGAAACAAAACTAGTTGTAAGTCATGCGTTTTAGGTAATATCAAAAAAATTCCATTCAAAAATTGTTTAAATTTTGAAACAATTATGATATTTATTTGTCACAAATGTGAAGAATAGTTTAGTAAAGCTTTTATTAAAATCTTTTATGAAAGTATAGCGTATTAATACAAATTTATAATACATAAAAATATATGGAATAAATATTAAGAGATATCGATAGAGTTTTTGTTTATTTTATATTGTTATCTATATAAAGTAAACTATAAATCTATACATAAATCTTCATAACAAATAATAAAAGGGAAGCTTATATTAAAGCTATTGACAGTTTTGTGTAAAATTTCACAATTCTTTTACTAACACCATAAATTTAAAAAAATCTGGTCTAAAGAATGTAGCTTTGGATGGAAAATGCGATGAAGTAAAAAAAAAAAAAAAAAAAAAGACTTAAATATATTATTTTTTAATGATATGCACAATTTTCTTAGTTTTGTCCTAAATGGTACTGTGCATCACGAAATGAAACGTAATAATAGATTAATAATAACCATAATGAAACGCGTTGGACTCTTAAAAATTCCACTTAGGTAAGGAGATATTACATAGTGCAGTTATTACTCCTTTCATCCACCTTCCAATGTATTTATGATCCGCGGCGTATTGAGAAAGTCGTAAACTCCTACGCTGCAATAAACAATCACAATACTTTTTAAAAATACTGAAAAAGAGCATAGAATTTATTGTTATATTGTTTAAAAATGCAGCAATGTAGGAAGAAAGGTAAAAACCCCATGCCGTAAATATTTTTAATTGTTGCCTGCGCCAAATTATACACGGCAATTTAAAAACAAATTGAAAAGAAATACACATCTCCGTTCTTGAAGCGAAAATAATTTCGGAACAGAATTATACCGTTTAAATTAAGTAAATAGTGGCATAAAAATGTTACAGGAAGTTTAATAAAAGTTATGCATGAATTAATTGCAAATGCGGTAATTACAGTTTTGAAAAAGAAACAGTTTTTATAAGTTATTCATAGACCAACATCTTTTGATAATACATTCTATGCAGATATTCTAAAATCAACAACAGACACGAATTTGGCAGATAAACAGGATAAGAATTTCATTTATGACAGATTAAAATCTTGCAGAAACTTTTGATACTTGCAGGGATTACATGCTCGACAAGTATATGATAATTTATAAAATTATCAATAATTAATTTATGAAAATTATTATAATAGCATTTATAAAAATATTTTTAATAGGATTTGTCCAATGGCTTCCTTCATAAATTGATAGTTGAAATCCAACTCAAAATAAAGATTTTGTTTAAATATTAAAAAGATTAGATTATATTCTTTTTTTGTGCGTTTATTTCTTGATCCGTTTGTGAATTTGTACATAAATTTAAACATAATTGATGGTCTTGGATTTAAATTTGAGTTTAATATGTATATATTGCTATTTAAACTGTATTTCTTAATATATACTTGTTGAAATCACATTTTATAATTTAGAGGGACAAAAATACTTATAATTTTGAATGTTTAATGCATATGAAGAAAAAACACAAACGAATCCTTTTAAAGATCAATTAAATATTTCAATTCAGAAATGTCTTAATACATAAAAAAAGAAAAGTCATCCAGAACTATTTATACGAAATATTTTAATTTTTTTAAGGAAAATATATTAATTTTATTTAAAATAAAAAATAATTTAAACTAATACACTAAAAATTATTAAATATTAATGAACTTATGAAACTACAAACTATAAAATTAGATAATGTGACGTTCATTCTTTAAAACTTAAGTTTACTTAACCGAAATATCATCTTTTTAAGACATTTTAATGTGTACAGCATATTTTATTAAAATGTGTCCTTATAAATTATATTTAAAATGCAAAAAACGAAAACATATAAGCATTTAAGT
>JAPDSC010155453.1:3699-34527 GCA_026290005.1 Latrodectus geometricus
ATATATATATATATATATATATATATATATATATATATATATATATCTGTGTGTATGTGAGTGGCAGCATGCCCAATTTTCGAACTTGCGCCATAAACCTAACTTGTGGGGGATTTCTACAGAAAATGAATCAAATTTCAAAAAGTTAACACAATATTGAAATTTAATTATTATTTTTTATTTAATTTTGTTTTGCATAAGATTCACTTGTGTGGAGAAAAGAGATTTAAAATTGCACCCATTTTGCAAAAAAAGCTTGATATAAAAAATTCAAAACAGAAGTAAGTGAAAATTTGACTAAAAACATGAAACTGAATTTTATATCATATGAATCTATAGATAATTTTTAAGTAAGGAATTCTTGAAAGTATCTTGAATTTGAAAGCATGAAACAACCATTAGTTATAAACCACATATTTTTATGTTACAATAGAAATTATAAATCCATTAAAAATATATCAAAATTAAAAAAGATTCCATTAATTTTAACTAGAAAAATTTATTATTTTAAAATTATTGACTCTAACTTTAAAGGTCTCTACAGTAACATTAAATGAAATGTTGTTTTCAAGTATGATTGTAATTTTTACGAAATTTTTTATTCGAGATTTTTACAAAATTTAATTAAAATTATTATATCATAAAATTTCAAGTTTTTATCAAAATTTTAAATGCACATAAATTTAAAAATATCATGCAATGAATATCGTTAAAAACAGATTTCGGAAAATTGTAAGTTTTATATTAATAGAAAAAGTTTTATTTTAAAATAATTACTGTAACAGAACAACGACCTCTAACAGGGAAAAACGAACTGACAAACAATGTTCTAAGCTCGAACACTAGAGAGACTGCTGCTGCTCGATGATGTCGTTAAGAATTGTTTAGTTCTTAGGTTATGTTTGTTTTTATATAATATATTGTGTGTGTTATTTTTCACTCTGCGGAATATGATGTTGATTAATAATAAAAAGAATACTTAAAGCTAGCCGTGGTGTAGATTATTCCTCACACTTATCACACAGAAGGTGAAAAGTGGCGCCCAACGTGGTTTTGGTGAAAGTGGCGCCAAATCTTGACATGCGTCTAGAAACTGAGAATCTGAAAGAGTGACGTCACAACTACTACGCGAATTTTAGAAAATGAAAAAGTCAAGTGGCGCTCTCTAGTAGGGAGAAAAACGCTTAAAATGTATAATCTGAGGAAAAAGAAGTGCTTTACGGCAGCGTTTCCCAACCTTTTTTGGCCAAGGCACACTTGTCGAGGGGAAAAAAATCACGAGGCACACCACCATTAGAAAATGTTAAAAAATTAACTCTGTGTTATACTCAATTATACTTATATATGTGTATTATACTCAATTAACTATTGAGTATAATAAAGTAATTCTCTTGACTAGGAATCAAATAAGCACAAAGAAAGTATTTTATAATCACTTTATTAGGAAATATTAAGTAAACAGAATAGTGAAAAATTATAAAATACTTTCAGTGCGAAACCTGGGCCTGTTTGTCTGAACACAAAGCTGATATTCTGGCTGGAATCGAAGAAAGACACACACGTAGCTCTTCGTCAACAGTTCTCAGTCTCTCTCTGTATTTGGTTTTCATAGCAATCATGCTTGAAAAGCTAATGTCACACAGATATGTAGTGAAAAAAGGGAGCAACGTCAAAATAGCTTTGTTTGCCAGAATGGGGAACTCCTTGGCAGTATCCAACCAAAAACTATCCAAAGGTAGATCAGCAAATCTTAGCTTGCAACCACGATTTTGTCTCAGTTCAATTTGTTCCTCCTGCTCCTGTAAAGTCATTTCCTTTCCAACAACTGATGCTGAGCTATAAGGGTTTCTAACCCAGTCAAGGCATTCAGTGGAGACTGAAGAAAAATAAAATGACAACTTCTCCTCAAGAGTTTTTAAATGCTTAACTATTATCTCACACAGTGCACCAGTGTGAACACCTTGCCATTGCATGGTGAGTGTGAACATTTCAAGATTGCCACTTTCCACGTGTTGATGCCAGAGTTGCACCTTTGAACGGAATCCATTTATTTTATCTGTACTTGTAAGCAGGTTTTAATTTCGGCCTTGCATTCGGGTGTTCAATTCATTCAGATGATGAAATATATCTGCCAGGTATACCAGCCTTGCACACCACTCATCATTTGCAAGCTGCTTTGCGTAATCTGACCCCTCATTTGTCAGAAACACTTTAAGTTCCTCCCGCAGCTCATACACACGAACCAAGACCTTGCCACGCGACAATCACCGGACCTCCGTATGAAACAGCAAGGCTTTGCTCCCATCTCCTCACACAAAGCTGCGACTTTTTATGGGTCATGACTTTACCATGCGCACAACATCATCCAACACATGAACTAAGGCTGATGGTAAAGTCTTGGCTACGAGGGCCTCACGGCACACCACGGTGCTTCAGACGGCGCACTGGTGTGCCGCGGAACAGCGGTTGGGAACCACTGCTTTACGGCTCTGTACAATAAGCAATTATTATTTTTACATAAATGTTATTATTGTTATTTAATTTTATATAAGATAATCTGATTTAAAACTATAATTCAGAATGTTAAACAACATTTTTTTACACGAGCTAGTTTAAATTTTATCATTATTGAAAATTCTTTGATTTAAAAAAAGTCTGTTGGAATCTGAAAACATGTTCTCCCAGTCTGATATGTTCTGAAAGCAGATTACTACGAATTGAATGTTTTTAAATTAAAATAAAATGGAAATAATCATGCTATCTAATCAATCTCTATTTGGATGTTGAATATTAATTGAAAAACATCATAAAATCTAAGCAGAGATCGATACTGATCCTTGAAAAATTGCTTCATTATTAATGCTAAAGTAAATACAATATAAATGTTAAATTTAATTTTTAAATAGAAAAAGTGTCTTTTACAGAAAAGTACTAATTTTTATTGTTTGTTTTTAGTAGATATAATCATATACTACTACAAAGTAGTGCATGTTTTTTAAAATTTTATTTGTGTGGTCATTCTTCATTAGGTGTCATTGAAAAAATGTTGGAAGATTTTTTAAGGAACACATATAATTATTTTAAGCTACAAATTCTGTATATTAGTTATGGAAAAATATTCTCAAACATTTTTCGTTGATTTCTTAATAAACTAAGATATTAAATATCCACGAAGATGTTTCAGAATATTTTTCATTCAAAAATCTTATGATTATAAATTTTTTAGCAAACATTTCTAATCACTCTCAATGTTGAAAATTATTTTTATATTATTACCTAATTTTAAAATCAATACCTAAATATATCTCAAAATAAAGTGAATTATAGTTATAAAAAGCTTTAAAAATTTTTATTTTAATCACTTATCAAAACTGTAGAGCCAAAATTATTACCATAAATACCAACACCTCCTAGAGTGAAAGCCGTAGCACCACTATCTCCCCTTCTGTATGACTCATGCTCTGGAGGCGAAGCTGTTGTTGCTTGAACCCGTTTCAATTCTAGTGTCGCCATTTTACTCGTGAATTTGTGTTGTTGCTTTATGTCTGTAATATATTTCTTTTATAGTTTCAAGTGATATTATTGTCATCATGCCCTACAAATGTTCAGGGGTTAATTGCCGTGGTAATTACGACAAAACTCAAAAAATAAGCGTATTTCGATTTCCTAAAGAAAAGGAAGTGCTTAACAAATGTCTTTAAGTCATTCCTCAAGAAAACTTGAATGTTACTAAAAATTCCAGGGTAAGTTATTTGCTTATTTTTTCTAATATAAATAGTTATAATTATTCGTGTATAACTTTAACGTTTCTAAGTGTTTTAAAAGTAAAATTTGTTTTAAATAAGTGTCATATATACAAACAAAACATTTAAAACATGCTTATTTACCATGTAGTAACATTAGACTTTTCTAGTTCCAATTGTATTTTTAATATTAAAGTTGCATCTTTCGTTAAATTATGAAAGTAAATTATATTTTAAAATAAAAATTGAAAATATTTTTAATGCAGATATTTGAATGATTTGATATCCATATGGTCTGTTTAATAGAATTAAAATTTTATAATTGTGGTCTTAATTTTTTAAATTAATTTAATGTAACAATTTAACAAACATTTTTGTGTCAAATGATTAAATATTCCTATTTTATTTTAAATAGTTTATAACTGCGTAAGTTAAAATATTCATCTGTCAACAATTTATAAGAAATAACTGCAAATTTCTTTTATGTAATAAGTAGTAGAATTTGTAATAGCATACGTAAGTAGAATTGTAATAAAAATTTTCTATTTGATTTCACATTGACTTATCAATCTGCAACGTGTATTATTTATTTTATGACTAGAAACGATTTATGACATTTTTCGAAAAAATACATTTTACATCCTTAAACTGAATTTACTTAAATAAAAATTTAATAAATTAAAGAATTTTACTAAATTAATTGAAAATTAATAATTTTTCGAATTCTTTAAATACAAAATAATTTGTTAAGCAACCTTTTATCTTCTAATTGAAATACTGTATTAACTTCTTGTAAATGAATGCAATGACAAATTTTGGATATTTTTTCTCATATTATTTCTTGTTCCATAGATTTGTGAAGCTCATTTCATGGAAACGGACATTCAGAGGCTGTCGGAGATATATGATGAAAAATCTGGAAAAAAAATTAGTGTTTCTCTACCTCATCCCAAATTAAAAGCCAGTGCTGTTCCATCCAAGTTTCCGAATTGTCCTGCTTATCTTTCTACGTTAAAAAGCCATAGAGAGGAGCCCGATTTAAAAAAATTGAGACTGGAAAATAAAAATTTATGTGCCACTATTCAAGAAAGCCTTACGACTAAAGAGTCACACGAAAAGAAATTTTGTTTTAATTCCTTTGATGAACTAAAGAACTGTTTAGAAAATTTTATCATCGATTCTAACAGGAATATCTTACAAAATGATAATTTTGTCATGTTTTTATTTGTAACATCTGTCTCATGTCCAGTATTAGAAGCAGCTGTCACCATAGACAAATCTTTATGTGTGGTAAGTACAATTAAAACTGTTAAACTTGACAAATTAGATAATTATACTTTTCCAATGCCTACCAACAACATTAATGTTATACTTGATATTTTAAAATCTATTGAAAAAGGTATTGTTGATGACAAAAGAAAAAAGATTATTTACTTAATTTACTTGCACATATCATTGATGACTTAAAAAATGTCTATACGGATAACAAAAATTTACTGGATTTTATCAAAGAACAAATTTTATTATTACAAAATTCGAAGCATCATCGGAGATATTCTCCTGATTTTTTAATCCTTTGCGCTTTGCTATACTCCATATAGCCTCATTTTTATAATTTTTTTTTGCTGCATGCATTCTTATTAAAAATAATAGTTGGACTAGAAAATATTGGTTTTAAACAGTAAAAATTAAAAATTAGTGAAACAGTAAAAATTATAAAAATTAATTATTGTGTAATTGTTAAACTATTGTCACAAGAATTTGAAAAACAGTTTATGCAATGTAAAAATCAGAGGTCCCTTGCATGCAACATAACATTATATAATCTTAGATTATTAGAAATTTATTTTCAGTTTGACTGTTGTAAACATGATGTATATAATATTATGAAAATTATTGTGTATGCTTCAACCAATACTTTATTAAAAGATTATTGTAAGAAAGTTAATGATGATCTGATAAAAAATAAATGTAATAAGACAAAAACAGAAATTTAGAAATATTACAAAATGATTTTGTGTTATGTATTTGAAATATTGTATAATCTATTGTTTTCAATAAAAAAAATTTTTTCCCATATATTTCCTTGTTTATTTACTGTGTAAAATATTAAATAAAATTTCCTGTTGTTTACATTATCAAATTATTTTCAAAACATGTTAAGGTGATATATAAATTTTAGAAATATTTACCATGATATGAATTATAAAAGTTAAATTTAAACTTTCAAAAGTTGTTTGTGTCAATAATATATACTTGTCTATAAATATCTATTCATATAATAAAATTCTCATTTTTTAAATTACTTATTAATTTTGAATAGCTTATCAAATAATAGAAATTTCCATGTACACATTACTTTAAATTGCTACAAATAATTATTTAAAAAATATTTTTCTATGAAATTGAAATTACGAGAATAAAAATCCTTAGATATCAATTTACTAATAATGAAGAAAATATTAATGAATTTAGAAATTCTAAACAAATGTAAAAATCATTATCAGAATGATGAATTTTAAACTCTGTAAAAATATTGATGTGTCAAATATACAAGAAATGTCAAAAAAATTTTTATATAAATTCTTGCGAAATTCTAAAATTGACAGGTGTGAAAAAATATAAATTTAATATGTTTAAATTAAGGATTTTATGTCATAAGATAACATTACATAGTAAAGTAAGCTCATTTTGTAAATAATTTCTTAATGTTTCTTGTACAGTAAATTCATTTTCCATTCATAAAAAAAATTTCTTCCTCCTTCACTGTGTTTTTAATTAAAACGAAGTGAAAATCTTTTTAAGACCAGAGGTTTTCCCCATTCAAGTGAATAAAAAAACTCCTCTTAAAAGAGTAAGGGAATTTCGAGTCCGCCTCCAGAGCATGACTCATCCTTTCACTGCAGAGGCTTTCTACTCTAGGAGGTGTTGTAAATACTCTCTATCACTAGTTTCATAATAGTAATTCTAAGCTTATTATTGAATTCAATCTATTCATGTGTTTTTGGTATATTTTGAACATAAATTAGGTTTTAATTTACAAGTATTGCATTGATCAATTTTTATCAAGTGATCCCTAAAATGATTTTATTGTGTACTTTTTTGTTAAAAATATTAATGTTAAAATATAATTGTTTATAATTTTTACTTTCTCATATTAATATTTTATTACTTTACTTTGATTTAACTAAGTATGAGGCATAAGAGAAGTTGGCATGGAAGTTGTATCTTAGCAATCACTTTGTTAATTATGTTTTCATTATGATAAAATAAAAAGAATTTGTTTCAAAACAGTTGAATGTTCGAACTGTTATTCGAAACTGTTTAATTTGTTTTTCAACAACCCGTCCAAAATGACTCAGCCAGGCACCAGTGCTAAAAGAAGTAAAACATACCATTATCACAATGAGTGGGAAGATGATTTCTTTTTTGTTATGATGAAGGAGAAATATGTTTGTCTCATATGTAACTCAAGTGTGGCATTACAAAAAAAGCAAACGTCGAAAGACATTTTAAAACCATGCCCTTAAAATACGCTACAGACTTTCCAATTGGCAGTGAACTTCGAAAAGTTAAAGTTCATAAATTATAGTCGAATTTACATTTACACAATTGGTATTTACGAAACCGGGCAACCAAAGCTAAAGCAGTAACATCGGCGTCGTTTAAAATTACAGAAGTTTCGATAAAGCGAAGAAAACCATTCGAAGATGGAGAATTGATAAAAGAAGCTTTCATTAAAGCGGGAGAAGTGCTTTTCCACGATTTTAAAAACAAATCTGAAATAATATCATCAATAAATAATATTTCTTTGTCACGTAACACTGTGATGCGATGGACTGAAGCTATGAATAATAATTTGGAGGATTTATTAAATGACGATTTAAAAGCATGTAAGTTCCTATTACTTCAATTTGATGTATCTACGGATATTAGTTACATTGCAAAGTTATGCATTTTTGTGAGAATGGTTTTCGAAGATATGACTTTAAAAGCAGAGTTATTAACTATAATTCCATTGAAAGGACAAACGAAGGGACAAGATATCTACAATTCATTTAAAAACTTTATAGATAAGATAGAATTTCCAATATATAAATTGTTCTATATTACAACAGATGGAGTTCGAGCATTGGTCGGGAATCGAACGGGTTTTATTGCCTTATGCAATAATGATGAGGAAATTACCAGTTTTACCAGCTATCATTGCATTATCCATCAACAGGTATTGTGTTCAAAAGCACTAAAGTCTAATGATATAATGCAAATTGCTTTTAAAATCGTTCAAGAAGTCTTCAGAGACGACAATTTCGGGCGCTTTTGGAAGAAACTGAATCAGAGTACGGAGATCTCTTACTGCACACAGACGAGAGGTGGCTAAGCCATGGTGATTTTTTAAAAAAGATTTCGTATTCTGTTACCAGAAATACGAAATTTTCTACAAATAAAAGGAGAGCACATTACTGAATTGGAAGATGGGAAATGGCTCATGAAACTAGCTTTTCTCCGCGATATCACTGCAAATCTTAACGACTTAAACCTAAATCTACAAGGAAAGAATAAATGTTAACAGACATGATGAGTGCGTTTAAAACTTTCATAGAAAATATAAAAATGTATGCGTCTCAATGAGAAACTTCAAAAACATGGAGGAAAAGTGCATCCATAATCCAAACCGAGACTTCGAAGATTTCGCATAACACTTAGATGTTTTGTTTGAAGAATTTGAAAGAAGATTCACTGGCTTATTTAGGTTGGAAGAAATACTCAATTTTATGATATTTCCATTTAATGAAAATGTCAACATTGATGGAGTATTAGAAAAAATGGGACATTTAATAGATATCACATCAGTCATGGTCGAGGAAGAAATTATTAAATTAAGATGTGATATAGTTCTTAAATCCAGAGCATCTAGCGATACTGATTTTTGGAAATTAATTTCTGAGGAAACGTTTCCAAATATTTACAAATTTATTTTGTATTTGAAGTCATACTTTGGATCGACGTATCTTTGCGAATCTGCTTTTTCAACCATGAACGCCATAAAAACTAAACATCAGTCGCGTTTAACATAGGAACATATAATTTCGTGTTTACGCATTGCAATAAGCTCGTATCAGCCACAATATGATAAACTTGATCTAAACAAAGTGAATTGGATGGTCAATTTTTATGTATATTGATTATTTTCGTCAGTAAATTTTTATTTTGTAAATACTAAGTTTTTTTTTCTTTTTCTTTAGATATATAATTTTTAACATAATTTTTTTTTGTTACCGAAAATAAATATATAAGCATATACGTTATTTCTGCCTTTGACTTTTTAAATGTGGAGGATGTTTGGCCATCCCTGAAATATTTGTTACTTTTATATTCAAATTGCTTAACAGAAAGTGCATTAAATTATGTAAGTATTTCTTAATTTTATTGTAGTTTTAATTACTTCTGAATAATGGATCAAATTAATAGAAATTATTTTAAACTAAAATATTCTTGTAAGAAAATCTTGCAGCCACTATTAGATTTTAAAATATTGCAATGTTCCTTAATGATAACTTGGCTTTATATATAAAAAAATGTATTAATCAATTACATAGTTAAAATATGTTAAATGTATTTTAAACTTTTTTTCATAGAAATTGGACTATCATTGAAAATATGAAAACAAGTATATTGTTTGGCAATCTAAAAATTTCCCAATGAATTTTTTTAATGTTGTCATACAACTATATATTATATATAGTCTTCAAATTTTCAATAGCTTTTCACTGCTTAATATTTTAAAAATTTTTTTATTTTAAAATATGTTTTCAATATTTAGCTTTAGTGGTATGTTTACCACAATAGTTAAATATTGAATACTAAAGCTATACATTTGCTTCCTCCACAGTCTTTGATGAAATGGGAATTCGTTTCATTTGCTAAATTTCCTTTAAACTTTTCGAATTCTTCAAGTGAATTGAACTCTAAATCTTCATATTCAAGAATAATGTTATGCTCATTACACACATGAATTTTAGGAACGATAAGTATTTTTTTTATGTGATTTGCTTTTGTTAAATCGTCGGAATTAATGAGTTTATCCAAACTCATAGTTTAAATTCTCAGTTAACTAAACAATTATATATTTATTAATTTTGGCTTATCCAAGCTTAAAAATAATCATTTCGAGCAGCAGAATATCTTTAGCTAATATGTCTCAATTCGTTTGGATTTCTTGTTCGATTCGTTTCGATTTTATGGTTATTTTGCAACTGTTCTATCAATGTGTGAAAAGCTTAATATGTTTAAGTAGTTATATAATTTGATCATTTATTTCAATAATGAAAGTATAATTAGGTCTTATAAGCGAAATTCGTAAAACTGTTCGAAAATAAGTTTGTCACCACCATAGCCGAGTAGCTACGAGCGTTTTTTTGCTTTCTTTTCTTTCAGAAATGTGATTCTGTACTCGCAACAGATTTGTTACTTTTCAAGTTTATTTTAATTTCGTAACTAGATTATATTCAAAAGAGAATCTTCTTTCTGTATGAAAGTGTATTTTATTTTAGAGAAAATTATAATAAGGTGCAAATGAAACTTATTCAATAAATAAAGTCATATGTGTTCATTGTATGATATATAATATTGTTTGTATAATTTAGTTTAATTATTTTGCATTTAAGTGATATTGTTTTGAATAATTTTATTAATTTTATAAATCTATACCTTTCTATATCTTTCATATGCATAGTATTTTAAATCGAAAACAAATGTATTATGAATTAACTAAACCAAAACATTTCTGTGCATTATTTAAAAGATAGTTATTTGAAATTTATTTTTGATTCTTGCATTGATCTTATTGTGGAATATTTATCATAATATAAATAATATTTACTGCATATAATTAATGATTATGAAAATAATTAGATAATGAGACTTGAGTAGTATTCTTAAATATTCTGTGGATAACTATCTTAATTGAATAGTTCTGAAAACTAACTATTTGTTTCTAAATTTAAAAAGTTGCAATGCAAGTGTGATAATTATTTTTTCCCTAATTTATAAGATTATTACTTTTGGTTTGATTAGTAGTTAAAGAGTGAAGTTCTTACAGTGTTTGCTATATTTTAATATTTTTTTAGTAGTTGTACTGACTATTTTCTAGTAATATTGTAATAATTTACTGCCAAAATAGTTATTTCTTTGTTATTCCAATAATTGAAATATATTATTTTTTTAAATTGATTATACTGAGATATTACTAAATGTGTTTAGATTTGATGTTTCTAGTATTTCAATAATTTTATATTTAAGAACTTGCTTTTAGTAACATTTGATTTTCTGAATATTTAGATCATAATTTAAGATATTAAAATTTAAGACTGTTTTGAACTTTAAACACTTTTCATATAATTCATTAATAGTGAAAGGCTTTGATAAAAATGGCATTTCTTGGCAAATCTAAAAAACAAGACCTCCGATCTCTTGCTACAGAACTTGGTTTGGTTGTGTCAGATGAGATGAAAATAATTGACCTTAGAGAATTTATAACTAAAAGTGATAATTATGACGACGAACTTGTAAAAAACATGCTTAGCGTTATAATAGACGATCGCTTAAAAGCTAAAAAGTTTGCTGAAGATAGCAGGTTAAAAGCCGAAAAAGA
This sequence comes from Latrodectus geometricus, assembly GCA_026290005.1. Classification (NCBI taxonomy): domain Eukaryota; kingdom Metazoa; phylum Arthropoda; class Arachnida; order Araneae; family Theridiidae; genus Latrodectus; species Latrodectus geometricus. Next base: position 15,097 of record JAPDSC010155453.1, read on the forward strand.
AGCAGAATATGAGAGATTAACAAAAGAAAAGGAAATTGAAGAAAGATTACGTAAATTACAATCTGATGAACAAATGCGAATTGAAAATGAACATCGTTATGAATTGGAAAAGCTTAGGCTTCAGCTTGAAGCTCAAAAGGCAACTAACTCACTTGTAGCTACCCCTGATTGAGAATGCCCAAAATTCGAAATTAATCGTATCATTCCTAAATATGATCCAAAAGAAGATGAAATTGGGATTATTTTTGATCATGTTCGAGAGACAGTTAAAATTTATGAATCTTCCCGAGTCTTCTTGGATACCATATTTAATTGGCTCTTTGCCAACTGAAATAGCACAACTGCTTGCTAGAGAGAATGAACAGGATACTAAAAATTATCAGAAGGTAAAAGAAATGCTCCTGAAAAGATTTAGAGTTACTGCTGATAAGTTTCGACAATTATTCTCTCAACATAGGAAAAATTCTGATACAAGATGGCGAGATTTTTATTTTGAATTATCTTCTTATTTTGAAGGTTGGATAAAAGAAATGAATGTCACAACTTTTAATCAACTAAAAAGCTTAATTATCACTGATCAGATTAAGAAAAGAACTCCCCCAGACGTCAAGGATCATTTTCTGGACTCTTGGGCCCACTGGGCTAATCCCCTCGATTTAGCTGAAAAACTAGATGTTTACGAAAATGTCCGATGTGATAAAAAGAAGTAAGACCCCTTGAGTAGGAAAGAACCCCTTGAGTGATCTTCCAGGGTCTTTCCCTGGAGTAGGAAAGCACCAAGGGCGTACCCACTGGCATCAATACGCAAGACGAATGGTTTACTCGGATCGCATTGCTTAAGGAGAGGAGGTGAAATAAGTAACGTCTTTAACTAATTGAACGAGGCTTTCTCTTTTTCTTTCCAGCACCAACAGGATGACTTCTTGGTTAGGGTACTGATAGGTCTGGCTATTTCAGAAAAGTTCGAGATGAACCTGCGGTACCAAGAACAAGTCTGCAAGAAAGACTGCACTTGCTTAACAGTCTTTGGTTCAGGCAAATCCTGGATAGCAGCAGCTTTGGCGGGATCAACCTGTAGACCTTCAGCGGTAATATAATGTCCAAGATATTTAGTTTTTGAACATGCAAAATTGCATTTTTCTCTACTAGCTCTCAGTTTGAATAATTTAAGTCATTGAAAAGTGTCTCTTAAATTTTCTAAGTGCTCTTGAAACGACTCCGATAGCACTATAATGTCATCAAGATAGGAACGAAGAAAAATGTCACCAAGACCACTTCGGAATTTGTCTATCAGTCTTTGGAAGGTCGCTGGGGCATTTTTCAACCCAAACGGCATTCATATGAAACGATATGTCCCGAAAGGACAAATAAATGCAGTGTGGTCTCTGTCCACAGCAGCCACATTTACCTGGTGATAACCAGCTTTAAGATCGATGGTCGACATATAAAGAGTTTGTTTAGCTTCTTGAAGTAGATCATCTATACGTAAAAGAGGGTAAGAATCCGTCTTGGTGAGGGCATTCAATTTTCTGTAATCAACACAGAATCTATAAGCACCATTTGACTTAGGGATGAGCACAACAGGGGCTGCGTACGGAGACTCACAGGGCTCAATAATTCCTTCATTTAAGAGTCTATCAATTTCATTTTGCATGATTTCTTTTTTTGCTGGAGACACTCTATACGGATACTGGTGGATGGTTCTTCGTATCAATGTAATGTTCAATAAATGGAGATGATTCTCCCCCTGGACTGAAGATAATTTCATACTGGGATAAAAGCTCATTTAATTTAATTCTTTTTTAATAGTTAGATGAATGCCTTCATCTTCTAGCAAATGTGAAGGATGATTCTTTAATTGCTTTTCCGGGGTGAAAGTCAAATGGGATGCTTCAACTTCTATGGTATGAACTTTTTCTTTCACGGTTAACGGTGCAACCGTTTGGTAAGCATTTGTTTGTAGCGACACACAGGGAGTTGACATCGGCTTTTCAAAAGAAAAATGACGTTCAGATCGATCACTGAAGAACCAAATCTTCCGTTTCAAATTTAGTACAATCCCAGCTGAATTCAGAAAGTCTATTCCTAAGAGTGTGTTGTTTCCTTTTGCCTCAGGGAGGGCAACAAGGTTCAAAGGAAACGTACGACCTCCAAGACGAATCTTAACCTGGGTTATGTGAACTTCTCTCTTTATTTTACAACCGTCCGCCAAAGTCATTAGTGGAGATTTAATAGAAAAGTTTCTCCTTGTTTCATTTGGATGTGATAGAGGGTTTCCCCCACAGTTGAGTGGGTTGCAGCAGTGTCTGCGAAAGCAGTACCCATGATTCCATTAATAGTTACTCTTAGTATAGCCATTTGTGCAGGTGCACTGGAATTCGATTGAAGAATAAAACTGCTAAACGTACCAGAAGTTTTCCTGTCTTTTCCTTTACAAGTAAGGCATTTAGGTCTAATAACTCCTGGACTGCCACATCCATAGCATGCGACTTCACTTGCCTCTTTCTTACCATTCCCATTTCTTCCATGTTTTCTTTCTTGAGTTGAGTGCTTAGGAAGAAATTGTTTCCTTTGATATACTGAAAGAAGGGGTTTCTTTTTATCACATCGTACATTTTCGTAAGCATCTAGTTTTTCAGCTAAATCGAGAGGATTAGCCCAGTGGGCCCAAGAGTCAAGAAAATAATCCTTGACGTCTGGGGGAGTTCTTTTCTTAATCTGATCAGTGATAATTAAGCTTTTTAGTTGATCAAAAGTTGTGACATTCATTTCTTTTATCCAACCTTCTAAATAAGAAGATAATTCAAAATAAAAATCTCGCCATCTTGTATCAGAATTTTTCCTATGTTGAGAGAATAATTGTCGAAACTTATCAGCAGTAACTCTAAATCTTTTCAGGAGCATTTCTTTTACCTTCTGATAATTTTTAGTATCCTGTTCATTCTCTCTAGCAAGCAGTTGTGCTATTTCAGTTGGCAAAGAGCCAATTAAATATGGTATCCAAGAAGACCCCGGAAGATCAACATCCCATTGAATATGCAAGCCGGCTACTAACACGTGCTGAGCAAAATTACTCAACTACAGAGCGTGAAGCCCTTGCAGTTGTTTAGGCTGTAGGAAAATTCAGATGCTATATTGAAGGACAAGAAGTGACAGTTGCCACGGACCATCAGGCGTTGCAATGGCTCATGTTTTTAAAGTCCCCATCAGGACGACTTGCTCGTTGGGCTCTACAACTCCAAGAGTTCAACCTCCATATCGAGTACGTACCTGGCAAGAGATATGTCGTAGCTGACATGTTATCTCGCCTCCTTTCCACAAAGGAGATATTCCCAGCGAGATATGTGCTGTGACTGTTAGCGAACCCACTGTTGTGTCAGTAGATTTTCCTACCAAAAGTCCTAAGAAATTAGAGACAGCCAACTAATAAATGCATTGGAAACAGTCAACCTGACTGAGGAACATAAAAACTGGATAGAAAAAGGCTTTTTGATGAACAGAGGTGTACTATACAAATATGCACATGATTCTGATTCTGATGAGGTTCAGCTTGTCATTCAAGAAAATGAGAAAGAACAAATTCTCAAAACTCATCATGATGATCCTGCCGCAGGTCATTACGGTGCAGAAGGCACATTCGATAGAATTGCTAGACGGTACTATTGGACTGGTATGCAGAAGTACATCACCAATTATGTAAAAGATTGCATTGAATGCATGCGATACAAGCCCTCCAACCAGAAACCGGCTGGTCTCCTCCAGACTCCAGTTCCGTCCCAAAGGTTTGAGACGTTATCTATTGATTTGTTCGGCCCTCTTCCAATTGGTCATGGGAAAAAATGGATATTTATAATCGAAGACGTTACTACGAAATAGGTCGAGCTAATTGCATTGGAAAATGCAACAGTAAAAGAATGCGCTATCACCCTGATAGAGGAAATTTTTATGAGGTATGGAATACCACGCAGGATTATCAGCGATAACGGACCACAATTTGTTTCTGCTGTGATGCAGCAACTCGGTTATCTCATGAATATTTATCAGTCTTTAACACCGGTGTATCACCCTCAGGCAAATCCAGTTGAGAGGAAGAACCGTGATTTGAAACCTCGTCTGGCCATATTAGTGAACAACCATCATGATACTTGGTCAGAAAAATTCCCTGCAATACGTTTCGCACTAAACACTTCAAAGTGCAGTTCAAAAGAAAAAACAGCTGCTTTTCTCAATTTCGGGCAAGAGCTTCGCACACTTGATGATGTTACCAACGACTTTCGTGGTATCATCGAAAACGACAACTTTGTCGCTGAAATGACCCCTTATCTAAAAAGGCTGGAAAAATTCATATCCGAAGCCAAAGAAATCTTTTTAGAACAGCAACATTAAAGTAAGACTTATGCCGACAAGAGAAAGAGACTAGCTCCTACATATAAATCGGGAGATTTAGTCTTGGTTACCAAACCAAATATAAGTAATAAAAGTGCTGGCATTACAGCAAAATTTTCACTTCGCCGCGATGGACCATTTGTCATCGTCACACAAAAATCCGCTGTATCGTATTCTGTGACAAACACAAATGCTCAAATACACCAATAGGAGTATATCATACTTCTGCTTTGACTCCCTTTCAGGGAAGTAAAATGTCACCCACTAAAGCTTTCCAAAGAAAAGATACAGTAGCTCCCTTAAGAAAACGAGGAAGACCACCTAAAATTAGAAAATCAAATAATTCTGGCTCATTATCGGGATGATTTCAGAGCCAAAGGAGAAGTCTGTAACAGAACAACGACCTCTAACGGGGAAAAACGAACTGACAAATAATGTTCTAAGCTCGAACACTAGAGAGACTGCTGCTGCTGCTCGAAGATGTCGTTAAAAATTGTTTAGTTCTTAGGTTATGTTTGTTTTCATATTATATATTGTGTGTGTGTTATTTTTCACTTTGTGGAAAATGATGTTGATAAATAATAAAAAGAATATTTAAAGCTAGCCGTGGTGTAGATTATTCCTCACACTTATCCCACAGAAGGCGAAATTACCACTTATAACTTGTTTACAAGGAGCATTAAAAATATTAATATTAAAATAATAATATTCATATAAGTTCTGTTTCCATTTCAGTTTTTAATTAAAATTTAATTTAACGAATAAAAGAAGATTCCATAAATAAAAGACACATTTATTCTAATTAAAGTTTGCTAAATATTACTAAAGAAACAATGCAAAAAATTGGATTCATTGTTTAATAAAATCGCATTTGCAAGTTAAAATTAAACTTTGATAAATATATACTTACTTTTAGTCATTTTTTCTTACTATATATTTAAAAATTACTCTTGTAAAATTCAGATTAGCCGATTCAACGAAACTTAAAAAAATTAAAAGATATTGAATGTTTTTTTATGAAATAATAACGGTATAAGCAATTTTTTTTGCCTAAAGAGGGAAAAGTGAGTAACAAATGCAAGTTTTTTCTGAGTTTTAAACTTTGCAGCATGGAAATTTTGAGTTTGACGTTGAAAACGATTCTTTAGCGGCAACGAATGATCGACATTCATTTGATTATTCACTCATCAATGCGTTCATTTGATGAGTGCGATGTCTCAATGATGCCATTTAATCAAATAAAAAGGTCGGAGAACTGTTGACCAGGTAGATGGAAGCCAAACACTATCCGAAGTAGCAGAAGCCCTTAGAGATTTCCGAATCTGCAACCGTTTTTTGGAGATTGAAAATGCATGTCGAATATCAGGTCAAGATCATAGACGTGAACAATGCTGATGAAAACCGTTATTTAACGCTAAGTGGCACTGAAACATGAATTTCATTCTTCAACACATCTCTCTGTACCACAGTTTTGACTTAAACTGCCCGATACCGCTTTCACGCCGTAGAGCTGCTTGACCAATGGTCTTTGTCCCGTTAACAGCAAGGCATCCACTGGGAAACAGAGCGTGTGAATTGGAGAAATATTTATTTTTCTGACGAGTCCCGTTTTTATCTTCATACTCATTTTATCTTCATACTCATAATTTTATCTTCATACTCATATTTTCATCTGGAGCAAACGGGCCATTAAAAACAATCTTACGTTCTTGCATGAATGCGTCAGATTTGGTGTTGGGGACTGATTATCAATGCTCCTTTAATGGCGCACCGATCTCCTATCATCAGAAATGGAGCTCTGACCAGTCGTCGGTATAGGTATACGATTTCACACCTATTGTAGTTTCTTATGCTGCTGTACTTGGAGATGACTTCGTGTTCATGGTTGAAGTTCACATCTTGCTAACTAGATTTCCTTTTGAAGGAAGGAATCATACGAATGGAATGGTTAGCATATTCTCTAGACATGAATCCAATACAGCATATTCTAGGCAGACAAGTTACTGGACTACTACCGCACCAACAAAGTCTCTCATAAATGGAAAGAGCTCATCTGGAGGATTAAGATAGAAAACCCCATTAATAACCTCATTGACTCAGAGGTATTCAACATTGCTGGTCATACGGGAAAATTATACCACATACTAAAAACGATTTTTTTATTTGTTTTTCTCATTTGCACAAATTCCTTTTTATCCAAATGCTCAATGAAACGTATTTTTTCTTACAAAATAAATGTGTTATTTTTTTTATCACATATAGCCATCTACTCCTGTCAGTAATGTATCAATCAACTAAACAACTTTCCAGGTACTAAGTACTATTAAAAATATGGATAAATTATATGTTTGTTTGAATTGGACACTTTATTTACAAATATTGCTATTAAGTCATCACATAAAATAAAATTAGTTACGTTTACAAGACTCAGAAAGAGTTTGGCGTAAATTTCGAAGTATAAAAATTCTGCTAAAATATTTAATACAATATCAGAATATGAAAAGAGCATGAAAAATCCTTGATTTTCTTATCATTGAATGAGACAAATTAAAAAAAAATTCCATCTAAATGCCGAATATAATCAGATTAGTCATTTTTATAAGATTAAAAAGGTATTTGGAGGAAAGCATAAAATTTACTGTCAAGTATATAAATACAGTTAAGAGTATGTAAAATAAAAGGTTTAAATTTCATTGAGTGGGACGCTATATAAATTTAAAAAATCCTATTAAAACACAGTATAAAATTAAATTGGTCTCTTTTACGAGATTCGTATACCATGCAGAAATATACAATACAAACGACTTACACTTATTATCCGTCATGTGGCATATCCGTCTAGTAATGAATTGAGTCAATTTTACTTACTCATTTATCTAGTTAATGAAAATATTATTGATATGCAATGTTTAAATTAAATACCTAAAAATCGAACTGCATCCTTTGTATTATACATGTTAAAATTTTATGTATATGATTTTTTTATATATGATGTTTGATTTATATATATGATAATTTAAACATATGTTTATAAATTTGATTTTAGAATTTGATGGCACATGGATTCACAAAAGCTGTGGATTAGCACCCTGTACGCTGAGAGATCGATCGCAAACAACAGGTCTGGGACTGGATCACTGCGATCGAAGTCAGGAAGAATATGATTGTATCAGTTGCTGCAAAGAAAGTGGATGCAATACTGGAGGAGGGTCTTGGGTTCAAGCAACGGTGCAACTGTTGCTCATTTCGCTCAGCATTGCAGCTGGCTTGAAAATGCTTTCTGCTACATAAAGTTTGGCAAGAAATTAACCTCAAACTAATTGATGAAAAGGATTCTTAAAATAACTTTCATTTAGTTGGATTAAAATTAAATAAAAATAAAATTAAATAATTTTTATTACAATTAAATAATATTTCAGTAAGTGAAATACTTCAATATTAAATTTTTTTAAAATAAAGAAATAAGTTAAACACAAAAATAATAATTTTAAATTCAAATATATGTGATCATTTCTTTAAACTAGGGCATGTTTTTATTCAAAAATTCCAAATCAAGAATAGGAGAATACATTAAAAGTTTAATGTCTGGTTTTATTATTTAATAAAGGAATGAAGCGCTTTTTCTTTCCCTAGATTTAAATTTTTTAAGCGAGCTCGAGAAGTAAAAAACATGATCTTAATAAATCTGAAAGTAAAAATATAATACGTATTTATTTAATTATTGTGAAAATGCCAGGGAGTAGTTTATGCAATCAAAGATAAAAATTGTTTTCTTTTTTAAGATCAAATATTATGCACATTAAAAACGGAGAAATTGAAATATTGGAATATAATAACAAAAATATTTTCTAGAATTTTTTTAACCTGTTACACAATCCTTCCATTTTATTTTTGAGGATATTTCAAAGTGGGAAAAAAATTGTGCTCCGATGAACCATATTTTTATCTTTTTTATTTATTATATTAAATTTATTTTTAATACAAAAATTTTCCGGATTGAATTGAAGTTTTACATTCGATAAAATTTTTAACTAACTTAATCGTATGAAATTATATAAATGAGTCAAAAAATATTTTCACTCTTTCTTTTCAAAATGATACATAATTTTTTCCCACTTTGCTCTTCAAGTAAGCTGAGTTTAAAGTATGTTAATTTGATGCCATTTTTGTTGCTTTATTATATTTAATTTGCAAAAAATCCTTTTCATGATATATATATATATATATATATATTTATACATGAATTTTTAATTACCATCATTTTAATTCTTAAATTATAAATAAATATTTATAAAAATCATAAAATTGCATATATGATAATGTCATTCAACTATATATAATTTTAAAATTTGAAATTCATAAATCGTTTGAAAAGTTTTAATGAGACTTTTTCTTGAATTTGGAACAATAATTTTAAAATGTAAAGTGAATTATTTAAATTTAACATAAGTTCCTAAGAAAGCAACTTTTTAATTATTATTTTGTTCAATTCTGTTTTTATTCACTCCAAAAAATAATACAGCTAAAATGTAGCTTAAAACCATTTAAATAATTTGACAATTTATAAACGCAACATAATGATTGTGCTTTTTTCATATGAATTATAATTTTTCTTAGTAAACTTCAATTCCATATTGCATAATTCACTTTATAAGGTTTACTTAGATAAAAATGAAAACAAAAGCATGGCATTCAGTATTCTCGTATTTGTGAAAATTTCAATATTCTTATAAATAAGAACATTTAATATTTGAAAAATAATCAATATCATCACAATTGTTTACTATCCCTATTATTATTTTAAATTCAAAATTATAATATATAAGCAAAATACAAAACATATACAAAACAAAACATGTACAAAAAACAATTAATGCTTTCATGCAGGATTGTTACATATAGTTGTAAATATTACACTATTTTTTATGTGATAGAGATCGGACTGGATTAATCTAAATACTAATTTATTGAATTGCAATTCATATATAAAACTGCTATTTCATTTAAAATAGAAATATGATTCCTTACAAGTAAATATTTATAAATATAGCTATCACTTTTTGTCTGTAATAATAACAGTTATTTTATTCATGCATCCTGATATAGAAAATAATTTCAGCATAAGGTTCGAACAACAACAATAGCTATTTAATTATACTACATGTATTATACACTGTAAATATGCAAAATAGTATATTTAAAAGCATGTTCATTTTCTTAGAACTGCTGTAAATCTTCACCAATTTTTAATTCAACACATAGCTTAGATTTAATTAACTTTGATATACTATACAAACTTCAGCAAATAAATATTACGAATATTTTTACATCTATTAAAATTATTCATGTAACTTTGAATAATATGACAATCTTATTATGATAAAATATTAAATTTGTAACTTGTTATGTATGTCATGAAGTGGACTCACATGCAGACATGTGTTTTTTTATTTAATGCATATAGTTTTACAAATAGCATTAGAATATTATTATGAAACGTATTACTTCCAATACTCAATGTCTAATTTAAATTGCAGCTTAGTGTGTGAATAATTTTTAGTATAAGCAATTCCTAATAACTCATGCTGTTTATTTGTCTACTCTATTTTATTGATATTTTTCTATTTTAGCATTGTCGTATTAATTCACAAATTACATTTATATATGGAAAAAATTGGTAGATTTAAATGTGATTAGAGAAAAGTTATTTAAATTAGTAGAAGAACCATTTGCTTTAAAAGAAATGTTAGAAATTATTCCATGCAGAGAAATTAAAAGATATCAAAGAAAAAGACATTTATATATATAACAAAAGAAAGAAAAAGACATTTATATAAGACAATTTATATATATAACAACAAATGTCTAAAATACAGTTAAATAATGCATTTAAAAATAATGCATTTAATTGTTCGCTTTGGATTTTATCTGAAGCTGATTTGAATGTATTTGATTTATATTTGGCCTGAAATTCACAGGCAAAAAGTTAAAATATATTTTAACATGAAAAGAGATTTCCGAGGAAGTAATTTTCCTAGGCCACCTCCAAATTGACTTTTTGTAATCATTTTCATCTTAGACAAATTTAAGAGGCCTTAATACTGTTAAATTCACAAAATCTTATTTCAAAAGGGATACAATGACTATGTTCAGAAATTAAGAAATATAGGTTTGTTATCTGTGATGTAACTTGAGATGAATGCTCTTTAGCCGTTTTTTATTAGCATTTGAGTAAAACTTATATTTCTCCTGAAAGTTATTTCTTCGAAATTCTCAAGATATTTTCAAATAAAACTCATAACTGATTAATTAAATTTGAATTTTATTTGAATTTTCTGATATTTATAGTAAAGTTCCTAGTTATACACTCATTTATAGGCAGTTGATGAACATAATTAAAATTACAAATTTGTTCGAAATTTTTGATAATAGTAAATTGTACTTAACAAATATGCATGAAATAACATTTCACACTATGTAAAAGATTATAAATAATTTAGAAAAGTGATATATTTTATTTGTATCTTTGACCAAATATGTACATAAAATGTTTCTGGGCAAATATGAGATGCATAAGGTGTATGTTCCAAATGTTTTTGTATAAACTATCTCTTGACTTTATTCATGATATATATTGAATTTCTTTAGTATTTTATTATTCTCATAATCAATAGCAATTCAAATAAATAGTAATTTTTAATATTTCAGATTGATAGATCAGTAAAGTGAAAACCACTAAATCACACCAAAGTGTCTTTCACTAGTGAACAGTTTTGTAGTTTTACAAATCTTAACATACATAAAAATAAAACTACTTTAATGGATTTCACATTCAGTTTCTTTTCTAGTGGATTTCAAATGCACTCATTTATCTGAATTTCACCATCTTTAGATGTTTCTAAAATAGTTTTGCAAGATTTACTCTTTCACAAAGTGTAATTTTAAAATTGTAATGATTCAAATTACACACATGTAATGCTTTTCTTTCAAATTTTATTTACAATGTAAGATATAAATATTATTAAAGATTAGGTAATCATAAATATATGAAAGATTAGATAGAGACACATCCTTACTATATATTTTATAATTTTATATACTTTTCTCTTAATGACTAAGATGATATATTCCGTACTATTGTAAATAGCAAACAACATAATAATATTTAATATTCTATGAAGAAACTATAAATAGATAAGTGTTTTTTCACATTTTACATACTTTTCTGTTATATTTTATTTTTAAAAGGCATTCACATATATTACGACATTGTATGAAATGAAAGAAAATTTGTGTGGAATAATTATGATTTTGTTTATTTATCCTTATTATAATGTTTTATTGTACAGAATAGTTTTATGATATGCTTTGTGTTTATTATATAAAATTATTTTAATACTTGGGAAGAACTCTTTCTTAAACAGTATTTAATAATATATGTAGGAAATAACATTATAATTTAAAAACTAATTTTAATGTCAATTAAAATGGTTGATTATTGTAAAAATTATAAATATTAATATATTAATATGACAATGTTTTAATAGGCTTGAATTCTCGTTTATTAAACAAAATATCGATAACGCAATGTTCGAATTCTTGTACAATTTATCAAAATTTATGGTGTTTAGTGTAATTTAAAAAAAAAGAAGAGTTTTTCTTTTGTAAAATTATTTTTCATTCAAAGAAAAAATGAATTATTATTGGTTTGATTTCACGAGATTATTTCAAACATTTATAAAATTGTTAAATAAATAGCTCTATTTGCTTTGATAATTTAAACATTAACTTTTTGGTGCAATTTATTTACTATAAATAAAAATATTAAATATAATTTTTTTTATATTTAATGCAGGTGTAAATAATGCTATAAACTTTTTATAATCTTTTTTTAAATGCTACTTCTTTGACTAGAATAGGAGTATTTGATATGTTATTCGAACCTGAATTCTTAATTCATATTTCTAGTAAAAAACAGATTTCAATTTTATTTGTTTGAGATTTATGGCATTAATGTATATGTTTTATCAACAATAATATAACACGACATTATATTGAAATACTTTTTTTTCAACATGTTTTCATATATATTTAATTATTTTCAACATAATTAAATCCAAACAATTATTCTCTTTTTTTCTGAGATTGAGAATAGTGTACATTAATACCTTAATATTAATTACTTAAATAAACTTAACAGCTATTGAAAATTACTAAATTAACTTAATACTCTGATGTAATATTTTCATTTCATTATGTTCAATGAAAATTGAATATGTAGGAAATACATTTTGGTAGAGCAGGATTTTGAGCCAGTTCTTCAGACAAACATCCTTTTATGAAATATCTTCGTTATCTAAGTGTGAAACTCACCACAGAAGCTTCTTTCAGTAACTTAATAATTTCGGGAGATATTTTGCATAAACAATAGCAAAATTTTAGGCAACTCTGAATTACGCATTTCTATTTTTTAGGAGAAACAATTCTTTACACAAACAAGAAACTAAGAATAAAAAGTCACTTAGAGTGTTAATAAACATTTCAATTAGCATTTTGAAAACTCCAATTTATTGATATTGCCATGACATGAAAAAAAATATCTCTCAATTTTTGATGAAATGCTCTTCTCAGTTGTCTTTTAGGTATTCTTTAAAAATAATATTATTGTAGTGAATATATTTAAATGTAATAATATAATTTTTTTTCATTTAATTTTGTATAATTTAAATACATGCATATCACAGAAAGGTAGACGGGACCATTTATTTTTTATACATTGCATTATGTGTACCAAATATAAAAGGTACACCAATTTTTTACTTAGTAGTAAGTTTAATGAATTTTGTTTATTGTTCACTTATGTAAACTGGTAATATGATTTAAATTATTAGATAAAAACAATTATATAAAATATGTATTGTAATAAATACTGTATTTAAATACAAGTTTAATCACTATAATATTTTGTCTTTTATAATCTCTTTTTGATTAAGTTATAATAAATTTATATTTACTATGTAAATAAAACTTACTTGCAATTTGTCACTGTGATTTTCCAGGTAATAGTTAATATGTTCATAAACACATTTACCATATTGTTTCATATATATTTCAAAAGAATATAAATTTTTTTAGTTCAAAAAGTGTGTTTGCAATGGGTTACAATTTTCATTAACGGAAAGCTAATGTTTTTATTTTTCAAGTTTATTTTATTTTTAATCATTTAAACAGTTTTTTATTTATTTATTTAATACGGAAAAGTTCCTAAGTTTACTTGAAATCTGAGAAGCTTACAATTTAAATAGCAATATTGTTTGCTGATGAATCATTTTTATGTTAAATATTTAAAAAGAGAAGAGAGTGTAGTAAGTTTAAAATGCTTCAAGATAGGAAATTAAATATTTCGTATTGCTAAGATGAGATTAATATGATTAATTTAAATATCAAATTCGAATGTAAAGTATACATAACTGATATTCTGGTGGAAATAATTAATATATTAGAATTTAAAAAATTGTTGATAGGAAAAATTACTGAGATTTTAAGTTCTTGTTATTCAATTACTACATAAAAGAGGAAATAAAAAGTTCTCATTATTTTGTTAAGTATTTTATATCAGGTTTTTGATAGGATGTCAGCCTGGGAATCATAACTATGGTCAAGTGGCTCCTGAATGGCGGTTTCTTTGGATTATTGGAGTTTTAACAACGTCCCTAATGTCTCTGGGGAGATAAAAATCTTTTTTTTTTTGAAAGGATTATATTGTTGATAAGAGTTAGTGTATGGGGTGTTATCCGTTTTACCTTGTGGTGATCTTGCGGCCATAAATCTAGTTCTTCCTATGTATAAAGTTAAGTTGCAACTATTGATGCTATAATTAAAGCCTTCCAGGTCTTGGTAAAAAATTTGAAAGCCTAGGCGTCAGTGATTCATTGCTTTCCATTATGACATATCTGTTACTGAATGGTTAATTTGAATTTGTATTATTGAAGTCAGCATTTTTTTTATTTAGCCGTTTATGTTGACTTTAATTGATGATAGAGAAAAATTGATATGGGAAATCCAAAATATTTAAGGAAACAACAATCTTCTCTTAATCCAAATGGCACACAAGTGATGTAGAATGTTGCTCAAAATGTTATTAAAAGGATTGCAGTGGAATTTTTTAAAAACGATTGACTATTGTTGTTTAAATAAACACACATAACTTCGTTGCTAGGGTTTCTTCGTAGGCAGGCTCTTTGATCGCGTGAAAATTATTCTGATAATTCGACAAAAATGTTGATATGCCTGATGTTTATGGATGAAATTTCCACAAAAGTTCCTGCTTTCACAAATTATCAAAACATTTCTGGTGGTGATTTTACGTAATTTTTAAGTCAAATCGCAGCTGACAGAGAGTGGGAAATTACAATAAGATGACGTCACAACCAGTTCAGTTCATGCATCATTCTGTAGGCATTTTGTATTGGATGGAGGGCCTGTGTTAAAATTCAAGAAATAAATTAAAAATATAAATTAAAGAAATTTAAAAAATAATAATTCAACGTAACTGTTTTGGGTTGTTTGAGTTACGCCCCGACTGAAATAGTTATTAGTGTAGTGGTCCCGCAACAAATCGTAAACAACGCGGATGGATACAAGATACGCGGCGGATGAATAAACTGGTGATTAGGCAGAAAATTCAAAAACAGTCAGTCTAATTGCAGTTCGGTAGAACAAAATTCTCCAAGCGAAACGCTCGCTACTGCATTAGTGAAAATTCAGTAAAACGTGTTAAAATTTATAATTTCCTTTTAATTCGATAATGTATCACATATATTAATTGTACCTAATAATTATTGCTCATTAAATAGTTATGTTTTGATTAAACTTCCATTGTATGGTTACTCATCAGCATTACTATAAATGGTGACTTTGGAACAATTTTTAATACGCGGATCTTCTGATTGTCGACAATTTTGTGTTCGAACTGCATCCATGTTACTGCACTTTTCCACGAATTTTAGAGTACTTTTCTGCTATTCTCATCACTTTTGCCTGTAAAATTGCTATTTTTTTTGCATTATAGATTTTTGGAATTTATTTAAAACAAACGACATGCCTAATGAAGCCGAAAGTCAACAGATTGCACATGTCGCCGTCAAACCACCACCATTTTGGCGAGCAAATCCGGAGATATGGTTTAAACAGATGGAAAGCCAATTCACGCTTGCTGGAGTCACTACTGAATTAACAAAATATCATCATGTTGTCTCCGCTTTACAACCAGGGGAGTTAGCTGTGGTCGGTGACATCATACTTAATACACCTGTGGTTAATCCTTTCACCGTGATTAAAGAACGTCTGTGTGATCAATATGCAGATTCGGAGTCGCAGCGACTCAGAGATTTAATATCTGGAATGGAACTTGGTGATCGCCGCCCTTCACGACTTCTATTGGAAATGAGGAGCAAGGCTGATATGAAAATAAACGATGATCTGCTAAAATCTTTATTTTTACAAAGACTGCCGATCCATGTGCAACAAATTTTGGCGATTTCAAACGACAATTTAGATAAACTTGTCGAGATGGCAGATGGCATTATGTCAACAACAACCAGTGCTTCCTCAGTTGACGCCGTCTCAGCTCCCGCAGGTGAGCCAGATTTGCGGACAATGTTATGTGAAATAACTACCCGCCTGTCTCGTCTGGAATTCCGTTCACGTGACCATTCAAGATACCGCAGTAAACAGCGTTCTACAAGCCGAAATAGACAATCACAGAATCTGGCACACTGCTGGTACCACAGGAGATTTCAACAACAAGCTGCTAAGTGCCGAGATCCCTGCTCCTTCCAGGCGGAAAACTGCTAGAGCCGTCATCCAATCAGAAGGGTGACGGCAAGGGGATGATTCAACGTCTGTATTTAGCTGATAAAACATCTTCTTCACTATATCTCATCGATACTGGAGCGGATGTGTCCGTGGTTCCTCATACTGTCCATAAGCCAATCAAGCTGCGCGGATGCAACTTTTTGCTACAAACGGGACAGCGATTCCAGCTTTCGCTAAACGCCTGCTGAAATTAGATCTTGGTCTGAGAAGAGCATTCAATTGGCCTTTTATCATCGCTGACGTGTCTAAACCGATTATCGGTGCTGATTTCTTACGCCATTTTGGACTTGTAGTGGACATTAAGAATGGTGTTTTAATTGACCCATCAACCTCCTTACAGTCTAAAGGAACTTTATATGCTGGAAATTATACTTCGGTTAAAGCGATCATTGAGGACTCTAAGTTCCACAAATTATTAGCAGAATATCCTACTCTCATCAAAGCAAATACTACTCCAAATAAAATTGTTCACGATGTGGAACATTGGATTCAAACAAATGGACCTCCAGTGTTCTCAAAACCCAGACGATTACCACCAGATAAACTGAAAGCTGCGAAACAAGAATTTGAATTCCTTGTAGCTTCTGGAGTCTGTCAACCGTCTAAAAGCTGTTGGGCAAGCCCACTCCACATGGTGCCAAAGAAAAATGGGGACTGGTGACCTTGTGGTGATTTTCGTCGACTTAATAGTGTCACCGTTCCCGATAGATACCCTGTACCCCATATTCAAGACTGTTTTCAAGTGTTGGAAGGAAAAACAGTATTTTCTACCTTAGATCTTGAAAAAGCATATTATCATATCCCTATTCGCAAAGAGGATGTTCCAAAAATTACAGTAACAACTCCGTTTGGACTTTTCGAGTTCTTATTCATGCCATTCGGTTTGTCTAATGCTGCAGCAACATTCCGACGATTCGCCCGCAAAGTTTTGGGTGAATTTGTGTGCCTTACTTTGATGATGTGCTGGTTGCGTCAAAAGATGACGAGGAACACTTAACACATTTGAAACTGATCTTCCAGAGATTTTCGGAATATGGAGTGACCCTAAATGTTAATAAATGTGTTTTAGGACAAGCTCCAGTAGAATTTTTGGGACATTTTGTGACTGCTAAAGGAATCTCTCCCCTGCCTGAAAAAGTAGCAGCAATTAAAAATTTTTCAAAACCTGTTACTGTTAAAGAATTACGTCGTTTCCTGGCCATTATAAATTTTTATCGAAGATTTATATCTCGAGCTGCACAAACTCAAGCCGTTCTTAATGAATACCTAAAGGGTGCCAAAAAGAACGACAAATCAACAATAAAGTGGACAATTGAGCCTGAAACTGCTTTTGAAAAATGTAAGCAAGACTTAGCAGAAGCAGCAACTCTTCGTCACCCTGTGTTAAATGCACGATTAGCAATTGTTGTGGACGCTTCAGATACATCTGTGGGAGCCACCTTGCATCAACAGATCGACAAGGAGTGGCAACCACTTGGATTTTATTCTAAAAAGCTCTCACCATCCCAACGTAATTACAGTGCTTACGATAGAGAGCTCTTGGCGGCATACATGGCAGTGAAATACTTCCGACATATGGTGGAGGGTCGCCCATTTACCATATTTACCGACCACAAGCCCCTCACATTCGCTTTCGGACAGAAGGAAGACAAATGCTCTCCAAGGCAACTACGCCACTTGGATTTTATCAGTCAGTTTTCCACCGATATTCAGCATGTGAAAGGAATTGACAATGTGGTTGCAGATGCCCTCTCCCGGATAGACATTGCAACTATAGAAACGTCATCAAACATTGACTTTCAGGAAATTGCTAATAACCAAAAAAGTGATAAAGAACTATCAGAATTATTGTTACATCCTGATAAATTCTCCCTAGTGCTTCAATCTTTTGCAATAGGTGTTCCTGAAGTTGAACTGTTTTGTGACACATCCACCAACCACATTCGACCAATTCGTGCCTAAAGTGGATAGAAAAAAGATATTCCACAGTCTGCATTCTATCTCACACCCTGCGTTAAAGCTACTGTCAGGCTAATTGAAGAGAGATATGTCTGGCCGGGAATGAAGGTGGATGTAAGAGCATGGGCTCAGCAATGCCTAGCCTGTCATCGTTCAAAGGTTGTCCGTCATACCCAAAGCAAACTTGGAACTTTCATTCAACCCAACTCCAGGTTCGAACATGTACATATTGATATAGTTGGCCCACTACCTCCATCTGAAGGTTGTCAATACTGCGTCACATGCGTCGACCGTTTTTCAAAGTGGCCAGAAGCCTACCCTATGGTGGATATCACAGCGAAATCAGTGGCTTCAACCTTCTATGCCGGATGGATTGCAAGATTTGGACCACCTCTACGGATTACAATGGACCAGGGCACGCAATTTGAAGCTTCACTTTTCGATGCCCTGACCAAATTCTTAGGTATTGCTCGACATCGCACAAGTCCTTACCATCCAGCTGGCAATGGCCAAGTGGAAAGATTCCACAGACAACTTAAGGCAGCCATCAGAACTCACGGTACCATTCAATGGACCTCAATTCTCCCTACAATCCATCTGGGGTTCAGAGCAGCATGGAAGGAAGACCTACAAGCAACTGCAGCGGAGATGGTATACGGAACGACAATCCGGCTACCTGGAGAGTTTCTAAGTCCATCATCTGTAACATCGGATCCATTCACCTTCGTTGGAAAGCTGAAGGACACCATGCTGAAATTGTTACCAGCCAACCCACGAGGACAGGGCATCGAACAGTTTTTGTCAACAAAAATATTTCAAACTGCTCTCATGTGTTCCTGCGGACAGACACTTTAAAAAAAGAGTCTACAACCGCCCTATGAGGGTTCATTCCAGGTCATTGAACGAAGAGATAAAGTTTTCAAGGTGCTCATTCGCGGACGGGAAACTACAGTAAATATAGATCGTGTTAAGCCCGCCTACATTGCCAAAGATGAAGATTATCCTGTGCCCTACATCGAACAAGACACGAAAGCGACAGAAGAGGAAACAACATCTACATCTCCAAGAGTCATTCCAACTACCACAGTTACACGCTCAGGTCGCCGTGTGCATTTCAACAGGTGGCACCTGTAACTACTGAAAAAATCTCGCTATCGCTGGTGGGGGGCTACTGTAGTGGTCCCGCAGCAAATCGTAAATAACGCGGAT
>JAPDSC010155463.1:6889-29920 GCA_026290005.1 Latrodectus geometricus
TTATGATTACAGTTGTTCTTTTAGTGATTTCTGATTTTTTTTTTTTAGGACTTCACTATATGTTGGCTTGTGTGGGCTCTGTTTCGTGTTAGTTAAGTATTTCTGCGTTTTTTCCTGGTGTTCTCGAATCGTTTTTAGTTCAATAGTAATTTGATCAATTTTATCGTTGATTGTATCTGCTTTTAGTTGTTGTTCCGTGGCCTGTATGGTAGTAATTTTATCCCCGAGTTGACTGATTAATGCCTGGGCTTGTGATCTTTTATGGCCTGGCAGGTAGTATTTATCCCCTGTTCTTGCGGTGATGATTCTCTCAAGGTCATTCAGGAGAGAGGTGGGGCCCTCATCTGGAGAGCATTGTGTCAAATGTCTATTAAGGTGGGGAATAAAAGGGTCATCCGTCGTAGGTTCACAGGGAGTTGAGCCGGAAGAGGTCATCTCTTGGTTTGAGCCTGTTGCAATGTGTGTTGATTCGTTTGCAGCAATGGGGCAGAGTATAGAAGAGTTCATGATTTCCTATTTGGTTAGGGAAGAATCCAAGGTGTTGACAAGAAAATTTAAAAGGAGAGACAGATAATCGGAAGTGGACCAGATGCCCCTCAACCCTGCTCCGGCATGTTCACCGCACTCAAGTGGTTAGATCGACTAACAGACTCTCATGGAGTAAAAAAAAAAAAACATTGTGGAGAGAGAATTTAGTCCAGGGACCCTGGGGTAATTGGGAGCTGGGAAGAATGCTATTGAAATCTTGATTGGTCTAGCTAATTAAGCATAGAAATTTGTGAAAATGGTGTTTTTTGGTATGGGTTTCAAGGAGAGTGAGCAAAGAGCTGTAACAAATGATATGTGTTAAGCCACAGTTTAACACACAAGATACAATTACAATACTCTATTACAATAATCCAAATTGAATAATTCAGTGAATATTCCTTGTATCACTCCTAGTGTAGCACCGTGGTTCAGAATAAATTGATGGGTAGAAAGAAATTAGTCCCGAGACTCTGGAATAATTAGGAGCTGAGAAAAATGTTAATTAAGATTTAATTAGTCTAGCTAATTAAGTGCTTGTAATGTTAGAAACTGTAATTTTAGTTTTGGTATGATGGAGAGTGAGGTAAAATGCAAATTTACAATGAAAGCGTAAAGCCTAGTCGGCGGTAATGGGGAAAGGTTATGCGAGATTTGAAAATGGATAAGTAATTAAAAAATAAATAGCAGTGCAATTGGCACACGGAGATTATGGAACAACATCATTGTCATTGTACAATGGTCAAAGTCTTTGTTTTCAACAGTTCGTTCAAAATTGTCTCGAACGGCAAGCATAATGTTTCGTTACTCGATGAAAAAAGAATTTTGTCACAACGAACTCGTTCTTTTCTAACGTACGACGTCGAAGCGAGAACCAAAGATCTTCATGTTGATAACGACTTCCGGCTCATATCGTATAAAAGGAAGAGCCGCAACGGACGCTCGTCACATTCTGTTCTTAGCTTTCGAAGCGTGCAGATCCATTTTCTTTCTCTTTTAGAAAATGACTTACAACTTGAATTTCGTAGCAAGACTGATACTCGTTCAAAACGATGAAGGCGAAACGGTGGCTGGTGAAATCGAATTCACAAACACGTTCGATGGGAAGAAAATTTCCGTCATGTCTGGCCTGACTCATTTCCAAATGCCGTCGACAGCAACGCAAGACTGTCAAAAATTCATCGTTCCTATCAAAGACATAGGAGACTTTATTAAAAACGAACTGTACGAGAAATTCCTGAAAGGAGACGATGGCTGGGATCCCAGCATAGCAAGTGACGAGCCATGGACTGTCACTTACTTGCGGAATTTGATGCCGTACGTGTATTATTTTCCCAAGGGGACACTCGAAAATCTTTTGTCGAAAACCAATTGATTGTTCGCCTTGAAAGGTTAGCCCTTTAGCCTTAGAAATTAAAGGGGTAAAAAACTCGCAGAGAGTATCACATGTGTGCGCTCTCTTCGATTTTTTTACGACACACAATGAACCAATTTTGGGACGATTATCAAACCAAGATTTGTTTTCTTTTCTAACGTTGAAAACCAAAGCATAAGATTTTCATGTTGATAAAGACTTATCTCGTATAAAAAAAAGAAACAGTCTAAAAATAAATTTTGGGACGTCACAAGTTTTCTTTTCTAACGTTGAAACAAGAGCCAAAGATCTTCATGTTGATAACTTCTGGCTTGTATTGTATAAAAGGAAGAGTCGAAACGGATGCTTCACAAATTTTCTTCTCAGCATTCAACACGTTCAGATCATTTTATCTTTCTCTTCTCAGTTTTCTATCATGTCATTAAACGTGAATTTCGTGGCAAGAATCAAGCTACTTCAAGAAGCCGGTGAAACAGTTGCTAGAGAATTAGAATTCACCAGCACATTCGATGGAGACAAGATTTCAGTCGTGTCCGGCTTGAAGTTTTTCGAAATGCCAAAGACAAACGACGGTCGAAAATTCGTCGTTCCCGATAAAGACTTGGACGAATTCTTGAAAGATCATCTGTACGAAAAATATTTGTAAGGAGACGATGGCTGGGAGTCTAGCATTGTCAGTGACGAGCCATGGACAGTCAAGTATCTTCAAGATGTGTTGTCTTCTTGTTCTGCGATCATCTCGACAACAATAAAGACACACGTTTGCAAGGAACACGAGACAAACAACGAGCTCACTGATCGCAAGCTACGATCTTTCTTCCAAACGGTAGACGAGCTCTCTCAGCAGGAATCAAGAGACACCAGTCGCTCGTCAGTGGACGAAGATTGAAGACCATTTACACAGGCCACCGTATGCCCAACCTTTGGAAAAACGGAAGAAGCACAAGCGCTGAGCTCTGTCAGCTAGAATCAAGAGACACCAGTCGCTCGTCAGCGGAAGAAGCGTGAAAACCATTTACACAGGCCAGTGTGCCCAAAAATACGGAACACGAAACACAAGCGCTTTTGCTGAGGCTCAGCAAGAATCAAGAGACACCAGCCGCTCGTCAACGGACGAAGCGTGAAGACCATTTACTCAGGCCACCGTATACCCAAGCTTTAGATAAATGGAACACGAAGCCTGTTTCTGAAAAAGTGCTTGTGCTGAGGCTCAGCAAAACTAAAGAGACACCAGTCGCTGCGCCTCAGCAAGAATCAAGAAGCATCAGTCGCTGAGTCTAAGCAAGAATCAAGAAATACCAGTCGCTCGTCAGCGGACGAAGCATGAGGAACATTTACACAGGCTACCGTATGCCAAAGCTTTATAAAAATGGAACGCGAACGCTGTTTCCGAACAAGTGCTGGAACTAAGACTCGTATTGAGGTTTCCACGTGAGACTCTAAGACTTGTTCGAACTGTTAACCATTTTCAGAATCCGTTGCTTCCGCCAGAACGAATGCAATTCTTTAGATAAGAATCTTTCTACAATGGACTTGTAGAATAATCAGAGAATCAAGTACGAAAGAAGAATTAGAATAAAACAAGACAATTAATAGAATTAGAACCAAGCAGAATATTGGAATAAAAATAAAGTAAAGTATCAGTAAACAAAAAAAATTTTTTTTACTTATACTATATTTTTTCTTTTCTGTTGACAATATTCTTTTTTGTTTCATATCTCGAACTTGTCTTGCTGTAGGTCCTAGTTCTGAATTACTTTCTATGGCTCTCCGTCAAATCACACGAGTCGAAACCACTGGCAAGTCTCAAGACCATCGTGACAATGTCGTCGTTCGTCTCGAGTCGTTAAGATCAGTGTTCCCTGTCAAAAGGCCAACGAGTCGTGTCGTTGTTACTTGTCTTGTGAGTCCGAGTTCTATTTTCAAATTGCTTTCAATGGCTTTCAGTCAAATGGCACGAGTCGAAATGACTGGGATCTCGATCTACAAGACCGATTCCAAACTGACCGAGGCCATCTCGAGTCACTGACATGACTGTTCCAGTCGAAAGATCAACTCGACTGGGAACAAATCAATTTGAAGAGAATCGTTCACATGGATTCATTTCGATCGTTTTGTTTTTAAAATTTAATAAAGGTAAAAGTACTGGTGAACAAATAGCCAAATCTAACGAATGGAAAGTTCTAGAGGGTTGGTGGAAATAAGTTATTTCTGTGGAATTTAAGAGGCAAATACTGTTATTTGAAATGAACTGTTCAATTATGCGACCACGAAAATTTGTATTATCACTATCCCATAAGGTGCTATGCCCAATAAAATTGACAAGCAGTAATAAAGGGTGTAGGTAGCTGATCCAATAGATTGTTCAAATCACTTTCATGAACAACAGTGTGGGGAGGCAAGTAAAGGCTACAAATAGTAATGAGAGATGTATGTACGCGTACTGCAACAACTTGTAGTGATGTGTTGAGGGGCTGGACAAGCTACAAGACACAAGCTACAAGACACAAGGATGTATACACCTCCAGATACGGCATCAGGAGTGACATCTTTTCTCACACAGTTATAACCACGCAATTTAAAGCACTGAGGTTTCAAGAATGTTTCCTGAATGGCAAAACACTCTGGATTATACGTATTAATAATGATTTTGATATCTTCTATATGAGTGCGAAAACCACGACAGTTCCAAGATAAAAATACCATTAAATAAAATTAGATGTTCCGGCCTCGGAACAAGCCATCTGGGATTCAGATGAATCTTCACTTTGGAGTGTTTCATCATCTGAAGGATCTAACTTCACTGTACCTTTTTTGGAAGAAGTTATAGTTCTTTTACTTATAAAAGGTGACTTGTGGGCCTCTTTTGCATGCTTCAATTCTTGGGAGCTTTGGAATTTTGATTTTGCGGAAGACATTGGAGAAATATGTTTTAGAATGGGAGAAACATTAGTATTAAAAATATTTGAGGATAATTTTGAAATTGGAAGACTTAAGTAATGTGTTTGGGTACTATAGGATTTCATAACTTTCTTGACAGCTCAGGCGTAGTCGCTCATGGTATGGACGACCGACTCTTTTCGACCGACTTGTACCGACAGTCTTCCTTCATGATCTTTGAACTAGGAAATAGCGGGCAACATTGATTCCGTAGTCGCTCATGGTATGGACGACCGACTCGTTTCGATTGACTTGTCTAAGCTTGGTGACACAAACGCGTGATCCGTCTGACTGTTTACGTTCGTACTGACATCGGGAGCCGTCTTTCGAGTGACTGGACATACGTATCCTGTGGAACACACGGAATCGTTGGACCTGACGTTAAATGTGACCTGCTGCAGGTCGATCGCAACATTTACAAACGTCCGTATTTCTTTATTCCTGCGATTGGAAGAAAATCAAACGGATACCGAGGCTCATGTAATTTCTAGACAGACTGTATTGCTCGTGAACTTTCAAATACGGAACGGAATGCAATTTCCATTTTTAGTCGTTCGTGGTATTGCCAATGTTTGAAATCTTTGACGGATCAGACGATCCATAAAAATCAAGTAGGAAAAAAGATTCGCGGAGCCAGTGGAATCAACGGTCTTGAATGTACGCTTTCCAGGACGACGACTGAGCTCATTCGAATGACTGAGCTCATAAATAAAGTGACTGAAATTCTTCAGAGATCAAATTTAACAATTCTTCCGATAAATTATTTTTTGTTATACGATTCAAAGAAAAAGTTTCATATTTTGTCTTTGCGATTTCCATTCGGTCCTATTAAAAGGTCTTCATTCTTCACTGTCTTGTTTTGTTTTCGGCCGACTCGATTGTTATTTTTAGACAGATCCTCACGTATAAAAGGAGACGTTCGATCGGATCCAGATCATTTGTGTTGTAGCTCTTGTTGCGACAACTTTGTTCCCAGCTCTTTTCTTGTGACGAATCGTTTCCAGATTTTTTCCTTGCGGCTACTTGATCCCAGCTCTTGTTTTCTCTTCGAGATGTGGTTCGATCTCAAGCCTTTCGTAGAAGATTCGACACTGACCGTGTCTTGTTTGATCGCACCCGACGGTAACTTGTACATCAGGCTCTATGATGTTGCCAAAATCTTGAATTACAAGAATCTTTATACAATCAAATACGGAGGCTGGATTAAATTTTCGGACGTCTTAGGAATACCGTCGAATTTTCATTCCACTAGAATCATGAACTGTCGAATAATTGACATGACGAAAGCAATCCGCAACATGATCATGACGACAAGATATTTTGAACGCGGTCTACGGCTGACTCAATTGTTCACCATAGGCCACGTCGAAATGTTTGGCTCGCCTGATAGTATCAATCAAGGCTGTCCGTTGCTCGTAGCATACGACGAAAATCATCCTCGTGCTCAGCTGACATCTCGACTGATTGAACAGTTTCGTGCTGTTCGGATTTATATAAAACCTTGGCTGACTTCTCAGAACATAATGATTTCTTTGGTCTACGCGTCGGATGAAACATCTGTTCGAATGGACGATTCAACTCATTTGCCAACAAATTTTTTGAACTTGCAAATGGAGATCCACCGGCAGCAAATCTTTTGAATGAGAATCCAACACCTGCACAGAGTTCTTGTAGCGAGAATCCATCACCAGTTCTGAGTCCTAGGAACAACGATGAGAATCAAGCACCATGGAACGAAACAGAGAATCCATCACCAGAAATTTTGGACGTGGCTGTCCAACCAATAACTTGCTTTATTCCAACGGTTCATTCGTCGAGTCCTGTGGAACGTGGAACCAGATATTTCGATGCACCACTGGACTTTCAAGACGTTGAAAGAAAAGTCATAAGAGTCCAACTCGTGTTTGACAACGGAGACGTGGAATGCTTTATTCCACGACCTTAAATGATTGCGAACGGCCTTCTCCTTTGGCCTGACAAAATAAAGGAGCTGAAAAATTGGCAGAGAGCTATGGCTTAGATTTAACAATGGCAGAAGTGAGGGTGTACAAATGGCGAGTTGTTGTTGTTGTTGGGTTAGGTTTTATGGCGCAAGATCCAAAATTGGACATGCTGCGCCAAGATAAAATTCAATTTTTCATTAATTTATTATTTTTATTTATTTATTTTTAAACCCAAACAACATTAAAATCTTAAAAAACAAAAACCTTTGTATAAAGTATTATTAAAATCTATTATTTGTTAAAATTTTATAAAAAAGAAAATAAATATGTAAATACAAAAAAATAACGTTAAACATTAAATAAAATTTAAAAAACCTATTGCCCTTAAAAAGGCAAATAGGTTTCTGTGGGGGGGTTCCCCTAACAAATCAAATAAGTGATAAAATCAGTTTTAAAAAAATGTAGACGTTCTTTGTTAAAATCCTTACATGAAATTAAAATATGATTTACTGAGTATGGTTCATCACACGTTTCACACCATGGATTTAGTTCGCTTAAAAACAAATGTCTGTGTGTGAAACGTGTGTGTCCGATACGAAGGCGAGTCAATCGAACATCGGCACTTCGTAACGGTAAAACTGATGATGGAATGAGGTATGGAAAAATGGCACGTAATTTATTGGAGACCTGCATACTCCACAACTCCTGCCAAAGAGATTTAACAAATATTTTAAAAACCCTTCTCACGTCGAAAAGAGGGACAGATGAATGGAGTAAAGACCCTGCAGCTTTAGCAGCTGCATCCGCCTTTTCATTTCCCTCTAGACCTACATGACCTGGGACCCAACAGAAAATGATGTTATAACCCTTGCCAGCAAGGGAATCCAATGCTCCGAAAATCTTTGACACAACAGGATGACAATAATTTGAATTTCTCAACGCTTCTAGTACACTCAAACTGTCAGTATATACACAAATTTTATGACAATTTCCTGTATTCACAAGCTGAAGGGCTTGATAAATGGCCGTAGCTTCAGCAGTAAAGATGGAGCAGGACGTATGAAGGCTGTAACTATAACTGGCATTAGCATAGAATATGCCACAGCCAACATGTCCTGCAGTTTTAGATCCATCTGTGAATACAGGCGTGTATGATGAATACTGACAGCGATGTAAATAGAAAAGCTGTTGAAAAATCGTTGAGGTTGTGTCCGATTTTCTAAACTGAGCAAATGGATTAATAATATTAATCTGTGGATCATGCCAGGGTGGATGTAAATGTAAGTCCGTTTTGATACAACGGACATCATATAGGTCTGTCAAATGGAGTTGATCTTTAGTTCTAGTGAGAAAGGGTTGGATGCTATAGGAACGCGCATCATATAATCTCTTCAAGGCAGGAGTGTATACCAAGGATCGTAAAGGATGTTGAATATCAGACATAACTTTAGCGTAATAATTGAGAGACAGCTGCATTCGTCTCAGGTCTAAAGGCAATTGTTTGCAAATCGCGTAAAGACTCTGGACGGGTGATGTGCGGAATGCTCCTGAGCAAATTCTCAAAGCAGAGTGATGTACAGTGTCCAATCTGCGTAAAACTGAAGACCTAGCAGATCCATATACAACACTTCCGTAGTCAATACGAGACAAAATGAGTGCTTGGTAGACCCGAAGGAGTGACAAGCGATCAGCACCCCAAGATGTATTTGACAACACCTTGAGGATATTAAGCGATCGCTCACACTTCTTCCACAAATGTAAAACATGCGGAAGAAAGGTCAATTTTCGGTCGAAAATCACACCAAGAAATTTAATCTCGTTGACCACGGGTATTGCAGTGATGTTCAGATGAATAACAGGATCATTGTGAATACTGGTCTTCCTGCAGAAATGGACACAGCAGCTCTTGCTAGGAGATAGTGTGAAGCCATTCTCTGCACACCATGCAGCTATTTTATTAACAGATGTTTGAAGTTGTCTCTCAATTAAACGCATGTTCGATCCCTGGCAAGATATTTGCAGGTCATCCACATACATCGTGCCATGAACTGTAGGTGATAAAAGATGAAGGATGTGACTGATGTATATATTAAAAATAGTGACACTTAAAATAGAGCCTTGGGGTACACCCTCGGCTTGAATAAAAGTATTGGATGTAGAGCTTCCAATACGAACTTTAAAAATACGGGAGCGTAAGAAATTCTGCAGGAATATCGGGAGATTACCCCGAAAGCCAAAATCGTATAATTTACGGAGAATACCATATCGCCACGTACGGTCGTATGCCTTCTCGATGTCGAAGAAGATGGAAACCAGATGGTTTCTCCGCACGAAAGCGTTGCGGATTTGGGTTTCCAAATATGTAATGTTATCTAGAGTGGATCTCCCTTTACGGAAGCCACTGTACAAATGGCGAGATCGAGTGAATGAAATGTTCTTGGATATGTGGAAATACGTTTTCTCGTCGGTATTCATCAGACAGAGGCAATTATCAGAAATAAATTGCTCTATCTGACGACCACGAGAATTAGTATCATCACTTCCCCACAGAGAATTATGGCCGTTAAAATCACCGAGTAATATAAATGGTGTTGGCAGCTGATCAATCAATGCAAGCAGTTCCTCTTGGCGGATGACATCATGTGGTGGCAAATATAAACTACAGACTGTAATCAGAACTGTGGTATGAATTCTTATAGCTACAGCCTGTAGAGTAGTATTGATTGGATGAGCAGTGCTGGGGAAATCATTAGATGTTAAAATGCAAACACCTCCAGACACTGCACCATCGTCACCACAATCTTTTCTGAAACATTTATATCCCCGCATGGAGACATTATTTATAGACTTCAGGAAAGTTTCCTGAAGTGCTATACATGAGGGTCTATAAAGTGATGTTATAGATTTGATGTCATCAATATGAGAACGTAAACCATGGCAGTTCCATGAAACAAAGGAGACTGTTTTAAATTAAAAAGCTCCTTTCCGGGAGCTGGAGGGCATACCTTCCGTCCATTCATCGAATGATATATCATCGTCCGAAGGA
Organism: Latrodectus geometricus; assembly: GCA_026290005.1. Classification (NCBI taxonomy): domain Eukaryota; kingdom Metazoa; phylum Arthropoda; class Arachnida; order Araneae; family Theridiidae; genus Latrodectus; species Latrodectus geometricus. The sequence goes on from JAPDSC010155463.1 coordinate 16,719, forward strand.
TGTAAGGAGACAGCATCAGACTCCAGTGATATGGCTCTACGGGTGGTTATTGGGGGCCTAGAGGGGCCCTCTTTTGCAGATTTTAATTTCAGAGCCTTTATGGCTTTTGATTTAGCCATAGGAGCTTTTTTCCGAACGATGGATACGGAGGACGATTTCGGCTTTTGTACAGATGTAGGGGGTAATTTAATAAGGGGAAGCGAAAAGTCTTCAGTTTGAGTACTTGCTGTTCTGGTGACCTTGGCAGCGATTTTGGCATAACTTGCTCCTGCTTGAGATGTACGAGATGTAACAGAACGTCTCGCCTCGGGATATGAACAGTTGGTCTTAACCCTCGTGGTAATAATTTCCTTTTCCGATTGCCAGATAGGATAACTTCTAGCGTAGGGTGATCACCTTTGCAGTTGACACATTTTTCTTTTGCAGTGCAAGAAGAACTTTCATGGTCAACTGCAGCGCAGCGAGCGCAAGTCAGTTTACCCCTACAAGCTATTTTGGAGTGTCCAAATAATTGGCATTGGAAGCAGCGTAAAGGATTTGGTATAAATTACCTAACGGAGAGGTTCATATACACAGCTTTAATATGCTGCGGTAATTCTGGTGTCGCAAATGTCAGTGAGGTGTTTGGTATTTATTACCTTACCATCACGTATGACAATAATGCGTTTGACAGCGCAGACTTTTTGATCTTTTAGATTTTCTAGAATATCATCCATTGGCGTCCTAAGCAAATTCCTGGCTGAAATAACACCACGAGAAAAGTTAAGACTTATGAGCAGAGACGGATACCTCAAGGTTAGCAAGCATGCTCATTTTATTTATCTGGATTGCTTGTGCTTGAGAAGCAACTTCCACCATTAGGTCTCCAGAACGCAGCTTTCGAATACTTCTCACTTCCCCAATTGTGCTTGAAATAGATTTCTGGATGAGGAAAGGGGATACATTATCAAACGTACCCTCTTTCCGATGAATAATATAGAACTTTGCATTTAAAAGTGCGAACATATGCTCCCGCGGGAGAACAGAAAGATTATTTGTTTCCATAATAGAAATGGAAGTTTCGGGACCTGACGGCACCACCCACCACCGAGACCAACAAGGGGATGCAGACCAGCTGCACCAGTGCTAGCCAAGTCCTATACGCTCACAGTACATCCCTGTGATGGCCTCCACCCTTAACGAGCCATCCAGCAGATGTACCGATCGCTTGATCCATAAAGCCGATTGATGTGCTGAGGACCACAAAACACCTCCCGTTTACCTGAAGCAGAGGCCAAAGCAATGTGTTGGTCTCTGGGGGCCTTAATTACCAGGACCCTCCTTTCCAGGGACACGGGTCTCCACGCACGGCAAACACATGGGTGGTTCAGTCCACAAGAGAAGCTAATAGCAAGAGAGCGGCGACAGCTGCTCAAGGGGAGCCCTCAACCTCAGAGGCAACCACAATGAGGGAGAAAAGGAAGAAAATGCAAGAGTCCCCTCTTGCTTTTTCTTCCTTTTCTCCCTGAAGAGAAGAAAAGGTGCTCTGCTTCCTTTTCTTCTCTTCTCTTCTTTCTGAAGAGAAAAGGAAGCAGAGGGCAGGTCACTGGGATACCTCGGGATTGTGACACCCGTTTTTACTTAAAGTAAACCCCCTGAGGGGCCTGAAGTTGGAATTGAACCCATCAATTATAGAATGGAAAGACAAAGTATTAAGAATTCAGTTATGAGCTCATCATACGGCCGTATTCACCAAACATGGGTTAACTTGAGTGCAGCCTATCTCGGATATAACTCAGCTGTAGCATGACTCACCGATTGTCATTCATGAAGCGGGGAAATTCCCGTGTAAAACAACTTTAGAGTTAACTGAACACGACATGTAAGACGGCTTCTGATGGCTAGCAAAAAATGTAAACAAAGCTTCGTAGTAAGCTTGAAAATGTTTCGTCAAGATGGATAAAAGGTTTTATTCAATCAATAACAGCTACTAAAATCAACTTCGTCCAAAGTTTCATAATCATTTTGCTTACTTTCATACACACATCTCGCTCTTCTTTCCATTAATTCTAGATTTTGCAAATCTTGCACATCAATGTCAACATTGTTTGCCATTGTATCGCCATTTTTTGCAGACTTGGCGCTGACACTCCAAAATTGTATGGTTATTCTAGGGATCCATATAGGCGAGTTAATCGTTGTTTTTGTCGTGGTGAATAACGTTTCATGACTTAACTCGCCTATTACCCCGAAACTTCGTTGAACTCTGATTGGTGAATACGGCCGTTAGAATGCTTTGAAACAATTTAAAAACTAAACGATTACTTAAAAGAATGTGACGTAAGCTGGTAAAACTGTTTTATATAAAGACACTAAAATTTAGCTTACTTTACAAAATTAGCTATTTTATTAATAAGCTTAAACTTGTAAATTTTACATGTTTATATGGGTTTATTTATTTATTTATTTATTTTTTTTTTTTTACAAAATATGCGATTTTTTTCGTAAATGTTTTCTAAAATTTAAATGCGAAATTTCTTTATCAATTTGTTATCCGTATACTTAGTGTTTTTAAAATACCTTTTCCTTAAAGCTTAGTTGACTTCGAACTGTTAAAAACATGCAAACCCAAACTTGGATTCGAATCTAGGAACTATTGTACTGAAGGCCACATCACTAACCTTTGAGTTGTTGGTTCAAAAAATTAAATCATGTCTCTCCTTGTATGAAATTTGTCACGTAAATTAGTAACATTCGCGAAAAAGTAATATTTATGAAACGAAAATTTTACAATACTTTTCAGTTGTGACAAACTTTTATTGTTAATGTCAAACTTCAAAAACATTGTTGATAAATTTTAATGCTTCTACTTCAAAGGAAATTTTCTGTAATAGTATATTTAACGCAATGAAACAGAAGTATTTCATTTTAAAACCATAACATTTTTTCTAGAGCTTAACCTTAATTCCTTTTTCTAATATTTCAATTCGTTAGTGTTTTTTATAATACACAATGGTTTAATTGTGCATTTAAATTTTTAAAACATGTGAAAAAAAAATCAGAATTTTTAATTTAGATTAAAATTAGAAGAATTTTCTTTCAGAATAACACCAGTAAAGTATTAAGCCTACGTAACAAAATGCAAAAAAGTTTTCTTATTTAAATTTTTTATGGTATTAATCCTAATGATATATTTTTGACTAGGCTTTGAGTAGTTTGCTTTTATATTCTATCACCAAATTATGCATTCAGTGATTAATTTGATTAACACTGCTTTTAATATATAATTCTGGAACTTAATTTGCAACAGTTCTTGATGAACCCAGTTATGCGTATTCATCCATTTGGTCATCATAGTTTTTATTTCGTTCATTTATCACTGATCTTTTTTTCCGAACATTAATTTAAGAATAAACAGTCTGAAATTGATTCAGAAACACTACAAACAATATACACAAGCACGAGATGAAAAATGAAACTGTTGAACAAAAACCAATGATCTAAGTTTTCTGTTTCCCCAACTCTTGCAAGCAGAGCAACAATTTACGGATGAGATTTACTGGACGGTCGCTGTTGGCGCAGTTTTCCACATTTGGCGATAAGTAACATTTTCTGGCAACCCAACCTATTCCGACAAATCAAATCCGACGGCAGATGAGGGATTCAGACCAATCACAGGCAACATTTTTCAAAAATTCTGTTTATTTTTTAGACCTCGCTTGTACAAAATGGCGAGATTTTTGGCAAATTTTTGAAAAAGTCGCCAATAGTGACCGTACAGTAAATTTTTAACCAATTTACGTTTTAGATACATGTTAAATATTAAGATATATTAGTGGAAACTGCTTCCCTGCATAAAAATTTAATGGTTAATCCTAAATGCAAAATATTAGATGAGGACCTTATACTTGTTACAAGTTAAAATTATCAGAAATGATTAGCTTAGATCTTTTTTTATACATTTCTAAACTTTATAGTTCAAACATCGAAAGTGAAACCTTAGAAACTTTCTAAATATGAATAGTAAAACTAATATTTCATAAAATCTATAATGCAATGTCTTGCGTAAGTTGGTTATTTTTTATCATATTGAGTCATTCCTCATTTTTACATTAAAATTCCCTAATTTTATGCTCTAAATAAAAATTTTATATGATTATTTATGTTCTAGAAACTTATTTCACTATAAATGCCTGAATAGCTTCGAAATCAAAGTGTGGAATGACTTTCCCACTATGGTTAACACTTGTGTTCTCTCCCATTACAGATTTTCTTTTAACTTAATATATTTTGTCAAAGAAAACTTCCTATATAGAGAATTCTCATTTGTTTCTAATGTCTAAGTCTCTTGAGAATAACCACTGTCATTTTAGAAAGTGACTGAAAATATAGTAAAAATAACACGAAAGAGCATGCATTCAGAAAATACGTAAGAAGCAAATCAAGACTCTTATTCTTCAATCGCAAAACTCACGTGGTGAAACAATATTTCAAAATATTTACAACCACAATGTAATCAGTCGCTCATTCTCAAAATATAACATAATTCTTTGACAATTTAGTCTCTAGTTAGTTGGTTGGTTGGGTTTTGTGGCTAACGCCCAGAAAGGACAATTGCGATTTAGGCTCTAGTGTAATGCTACTCTAATCAATAAAGAAACTCTTAAGCCTGTGACCATTCTTAAGCAACGTAAAATTAAAAATATGAATTAAAAAAAATATTCCAAACATTCTTAAATTTTCATGAAAGTTAGTTTTATCACGTGTTTTCATGAAATTTTAACTTTTCATTCATTTTAAAATAATCAGTTAAAAGCAAGAAATCTAACAGAATAAATTTTTTTACTTTGAAATATCAAGATTTTATAACAAATTTTAAATTTTTGTAATACGTATAGTCGCTTCAAACAATAAGTTCTTAAACATTTGTAGTAAGCATAATAACTTCGAGTACTCTAAGGCACTGAGTATCTAGTTCTATAAAAATAAATTAGAGGAAACCCACTACAATTTCTTACATTTATACCTAAGTCATGATAAGGCACAGTCTTAAAATAGCTTTGTTTCCGTCTAAAAAGTATATGAGTAAAGTCTAAATGCATGGATATTTGAATATCCATGATAATAGGAAACAATTTACTGGATCAGAATCTTAAAATAGGTGTCCATTGTTAGTCTGTATTATTGTTCACTTTCTTGCTATTCCTTTATACTACCACAATGCAATCAGTCTACAATGATTTTTAACAACTGAAAGTAATTGTTTCCAATGGTATTTCACTATACAAGGTCCAAACTCTTCCATTTCTCAGGCTTATTGAATATTAAACTTTTAACTTTAATGACATTGCCTCAGTCAGGCACTTTTATTCTCTAGTCCGATTTAGTACGGTTTTTTGCATTCGAAAAATATGACTCGCATAGAACCTATAATTTAAGTCTATTCTTAACCATATATAAAAACCATCTACATTGGTAGTTTTAACCGAAGAATGTAAGTATTGTGTACCACAACATTGCCCATTTAGATTCCAATTAAATATTTTGCTCTATTGTGACAAGTGAATGTGCATCAGAAAATTTATGCAAAGGGTGTCCTGATACGACTTACAAATGATTTTCATCTCATCGCTAAAGTAAAATATCTTTATTACTGAATAACATTGTTCTCTAAAAGCATTTAATAGTAAGAATTGGTTTTCAAATATAGTAAAAGAGGAAATATTTTTACTGTTTTGAATCGCATGATTCTTTCTTAGCATCAAGTATAAGTCATTTTGCGACTCAGTGATTAATTTCTCATAATTCTTATAATGGATTTATGCCTTAAATTTTTCATTTAGCTTAAAAGAATTAAAAATGATTCTGTATTGACACGGGACTGAAAAATTTACAAATAAAAAAAATTTTGAGATGAACGAACTAAATTTTCATAAGATTCAGTTTACATAAAGATATTTCAAACACTACTGAATTTAAATTATGTGAACATCCAATAATATACTCAGAATAATTTTTCATTATAATTCTTTTCACCAATTTTATCACCACTATTTTTTAGTACACATTGAAATAAGTATAAAAATCTTACTCTGACGACGTGGTGGTACAGTATCAGATTTTACTCTTCCACTTCTGAGTTGCATTTTTTTCAATTTCCTAATATCAATAAATCTATAAAAGAGAAAACTGTTACAAAAAAATTCATGAATATTTAACACAATTGAAGTAATTTCTTAGCCATGTGAGAAATTAATGCATGAAATATTTAATGTTATGGATCATTACTTTATTAAAGCAAACTTTCAAATTATATTTCAATATTTTGAAATAACTGCATTCGAAATCTTATTAATCATTGTGAGAACTATAATTATTTAAAACAAATTTTAAAAAACATCGCAATTCAAAATTTAATTTGAATTACTGGAAAAATTTTGCGTGAAGATATTATTTTTTTTTCTCTTTCATCATTTCATAGCTTAATCGTATTGAAGTTTATTAAAAAATTACGAAAAAAAATGACAACCGTTAACATTTTTGGTAGTGATTAGTTAAATTATGATTTCAAATATTTCCCTAAATTACCCTAGTTTAAAAATTACATGCTGGAATTAAATGTTTTGAAAGCTTTTACTTTAAGATAGGCAGGCGCTGGCATTCTATTCCATTCAGCATTTTTTAATTTCAATCTCTAGGAAAATTTGAAGAATAAGGACAGATTTGTAACTCTAAATTAATTGACTATACCTTGTTTCTCAGACTCTCTGTATTGCCTTTAGGTTTTAATCATAAAATTAAAAAAGCTACCTAAATTTAAGAGTAAACAAAGAGTAATTTTTTTGTTTGGAATAATCAACTGTTTATCATAACATTAATAATGTTTATATACTTCTCTCAATATAAAACTTCCTCAGACTAAAAGCATAAGCCTATTGATTTGTACTTTCAGTTTCTTAGAGTTATTAGGTTTAGTGCTTTACAGTTTAAAATTAAGTATGAACTATTGCATACAATGAGAGAAGGATGATTCTTTTATTTATAATTCGAATCTATAATTATGAAAGCAAAATGAATTTTGAATTTTAGAATTGCTTTTTGGAAACTCATCTTTATTTGGCACAATTTTTTCTTTTCAGAATTATTTTCCATGTTTATAACTACATTACACTATTACATTACAGTAAGTGAATCGTTACTGAAGTTCTATACATGAAATTATTTATGAAAAAATTATGATAACTTAGTCATTCTTTTGGTTTATCATTTAATAACATAACTTATATCTAAAATATTTGGCTTTGTTTCTTACATGCTATGTGCTAGTTTGAGTTTTCAGATCCTGAAGTCACCATTTGTATTATGCTTCAAATATGTCGAAACTACGATATATTTTTTGTCACTAAAAATTATTTATAGTAATTAGTATGTTCTAAATCTGGATATAACTCAATTTTATGGTCAAAAATCGAGATGTTTTTCCGCATTTCTTGTTTGGAGAGCCGTTACGAAGTCTTTCTCCAAATCACGGCGGAAAAGTTTCTTAATATAATACGAATTTTAAATTAGAAGTGATTTTTTTGGAATGTGGCTTTTCTGTAGGTTTGTTAATGAAATCAATAGGGAACAATAAAAATTGGCAAGCAAAAATCAACAACAATCCAGAAACAAGTCTTCTTAAAACAGGCATGTCCAATTACCAAAAAATTTGTTATCTACTATGTAACAGTTTGTAATATTAAATTTGCATAGGGACGAACTTTTATAACTCACTGGAGATTTTATTGGTTTTACGGCTTTTTAAATCAGAATACCTTTTCTTCTGAAATAATGGAAAATATCCGCATAAGAAATACCAGATAACACAACTCACTTAAAACACAAGCAAGACGCTTTTCTTTATCAACATCAAGAGTTAGCTTCAACAGTCATGTGACTAGATAATTACTTTCTTCCTTTTTATAACAAATTATCTAATTTTTCAAATCTATTTATCAAATTTTAAATACCCAATTTACCATATAAGGCTGTCCCAGAAAATTTTTGTTTTAACCAGCTTTCGAGTTTATCCAGATTTTGCACTTTGCTTAAAATATTTTCTAATACAATTTACAACAAATTTAAGATTCATTAAATATATTTTTAATCAAATCTTTTTAGAATTTTTTTTAAATTTTATTCTTTCCTTGATGATTTCTATTATAATCACAAGATTTATTCTAAATTCAGAGAAAACAATTTCTAAATATTTTCCAACAATTTATTAACTATTTTCTCTAGTATTCTAATTTAAGTTAAGGGAAAATTTTTATGTTCACTTTCTGAGAAAGATTATTCAGGATTTTCAGAAAATACTTTGTACATTGTCATTGGAATTTTTTTTCAGTCTACTTTTTGAAATATTTTATTTCTCGAATCTTCATTTACGTTATTTGCAGAAAATGAAAATCATTTTTAAATTCTGCTAATTTTGATTACAGTGAATTTCATTTCAAATAAAATATGTTATCAAATCCACTTGACTATTTACATATCAGAACGTGGAAGAAAATTCACGTTTCCTTGAAATTTTATCAGTATACGTTAATTTGTTTCTAGCAACGCAACACATTTTTGATATACTAGTTTTTATGTGGCATTACGATCACTTTAGCAAATGAAGATTTAGTTTGATTTTTAAGTCAATGAATTTGCAAACGAGGTTTAACTACGATAGGATAAAGTAAAGTAGGAACCTCAATTAACATAAAAGCTCACTGTGTAATCGAATCCATGAACTATTGAACCAAAAACGTTAGTGATAACTAAGCGTTAGCTTGGTTCTTGAAAGACATATCGAATATTAACTACAAATTAAAATATTTTCAACAATCAGAAGTATCAATCCTGAATAATTAAATTCAAGAATTCTTGAATAGAAGACTTGCTGAGTTTTTAATCAGTGACGCGTAATCACAATTAAATGAATTGAATGGCAGGCTCAAACATCGATTATTGTAGGGTAATAATAGATCCAAAAATTTTATGATAAAAGTTTTTATAATTTTCAAGCAAATGGATAGTTTTTAAAAATTTAGTGTACAAGAAGTATGCACATTGATGTGATGTTTATTTTTCTAATTCTCAATATACATTTATCTATATTAGGAATAGAAATTTTGCTTTTGATTCTACAACTGAGTGCAAAGTCAATTTCTACCTTTTTACAGATGAATATTCATTTTGAAATTTATCTTTAAGAAATGGTTGAAAATGGCTTTTATGTTTTTTTAAATATTATTGCTTTGAATTCAAAACGGTCACAAAATGTACAAAACCTAGTAAACAAGAAAATTTAGCGTTCTGAGTACGCAGATTTTTTACATGTCATTTCCTTTGACATCTATTTCATATCTGATTGAGCTAAGATAATGAATAGATACAGAATTTCAAGACCTTAAATATCTTATTAAAAATAAATTTGAAAAAGTAGTAAAAGGTCGAATGAGAGTAATGGAAAACTAACACGGCAGAAAGTATTAAATTCTAAAGCTTAGAAATCATGTTGCTCGAAACTATTACTTGAACAATTTCTTAATTGAATTGCGTTAATTCACTCCCAATATTGATGGGGTTTGTCAGTATTTAATAACTTTTTCCTCTACACATGAATAAGTTTCATGTATATACCAATAATTACAATCATTTTACTTTAACAATATTACTATAATTTTAATAGACTGGAACACAAAGCAATACTACTCTCAGAACGGTTTCATTTAGAATACATGTAAATTTAAATTACATATACTAAAATGACATACAAACATAACATATTAGAGAATATTAGAACAAAATCAGGCTCGTCATTTGTGCCTCTATACCTAATTAAAAGACTGTAGCTCAAATTAAATAGTAAACAATTTATTCACATAAATCATATTTTTTTTGCAATATAAACAAAAACTGAAGCGCATATAATTAAGAAAGTGCCCACAATAACACATCTTAAATTTTGAGATTAGTTTAATATTAATGGAAGAAAAATATCTGTAGCCATTTTCAATTAAAAAACTAAAACAGTTTAATGCTAGCAACTTTTAGAAATTTTATTTAAATATATGAATAAAGTTGCGACAAATTCCTCTAAGGAAATTTACAAAAATTGTATTTACAAAGAGTTGGTAATTAACAAGTCAATTTATTTTAAAAAATGTTTTTTTTGTTATTGATGTTTTTTGAAAGCTAAAAAGCAACATATAGTAACTTTTAAACTTGTAAAATAATTTTAATAATTAGAAATGTTTTAGAATCCTCCAAAAATGCTTCAATATACAGATGATATATTTTGAACATAAAAAAAGTCAATTTAGTATAAAAATATTTAACAACTGCAAAGTGTCCTTTTAAATTTATTATAATAAAGTTTCAATTTGGATCTTTGCATTTGGACACAAAGCAATACTACTTTCAAATTTAACTTACTAAATTTCTTTCTATTTCAACTACTTTAATTTCAACTTATAACTTATAAACTCTTTAACTTATTAAACTTCAAGTATTGACTTGTAAGACATTTGTAAATTCATAAAAAAATAAAAAAAGCTTACCAATCAAAAATAATAATAATAATTTGAAACGAATGTAACAGCTTAAATAAACTTTGTTAACATTTAGTCACATGATCTTTAAAAGTGTTGTCACACGAAACTAGAGAACTTAAGCAAATTTACTGCAGACTTGGTATAGGAGTTGGAGATCATTTTTTGGTAGAAATTTGCTCGATGATTATAATGAAGATATTTGTGTTTATCTTTCTGGCTTCACGCTTATAATTCCTCGTTCACTCTCGGAAATGAAAACGGGAGTGCATAATTTTAATTTATATTTTACTGTTTTTGTCAAAGGTTTCAGTAAGTCCAATATACTTTATCAAATAAAATTAGTATTATGCATTCGAAACGATAGTTGTTATACTCAATACCTTTCGATGTTGATAGAAATAAGGCAATCATTTCTTTCTGATATTTGCTTCCTCAAAAATTTTACGCAATAACTTATTTCATAAAAATTTTATATTATGAGATTTAATTTGTACGAAAATGTATTGCTCTGTAAGAAAGTATAAATGGATATAATTGCAGTGGGAAAAAGGCAGTTAAAAATCTTGAAAAATGATATTATATTTTACAAACTGAAATAAGACTAGTAAGTTTATATTGTGAGAAATGAATGCTACGTAAGAAAAATGTAGTAATTTGAATAGGAATTTTGCTTCTTCTATTTGAACGAAAAAATTGATGTAGTAGAAAGATGAAGCTAAATTTTTGAAAAAGCATTCTGTAGGTTATTTAAAAATAGACCATCTATTTATATTTCATTAAATAATGTTGAGAATTATAATAATTCTATTAATTAACGTATACTGATAAATAATTTTTATTTACTAATAAATATTTTTAAACTCTTTTTGGAAATCAGAAAAGTATATATTGAGGAAATAAAAGTTTAAGAATGAACACTTATACATTAAATATTTTTTTGTTAAAATTCTTGAAGCAAATTGACCGCACATTTATGTATATTTTCTTGACACAAAATAAAATAAAAAAAATCAAATTATATATTTCATCTTATTTTTTAAATAATTTAAATGCTACACTAAATCAGTGGTGTAGAATGCAATTCTAAATTTTAATGTGAAAATAATATGTAAGGATGACAAGAAATTTACTTAAGAAATAATCATCTTTATTTCCGAGTGCAACTTATGTATGATACATTTTTCTGAATTATTTTCTGTACATTTGCCTTTAGAAACTCAAACGTGCCAAATAATAAAGTTCTTGGAACTCAACAAATTATATAAAACAATTTTTAAGTTACAATGAAATTTAGCTTTTTGGTAAACTAATTAGTATATAAGGATTCCTTATGGCTGTGGCATTTTTAATTATATAATTTCGCTTAATTAAAAATACTCAGTCTCTTAAAAATCAGTGGCATACATTTTATTTGTTGCCGAAGACCCATTTGTGTAATATTTATCAGTATTTTTATTAATGTAATCAAAATCATTGTCAGGAGCTGATTATTTAATTGAGAGACATGGATTTTTGAAATGGTAAAACAAAAAGCATTTTATTTTTGCGGAGAATATTCTGGAAACGATTTATCGTACGATACAATTGTAATAACATTTTAAGTAATTTTTGAAAATATCGCTAAAAAATTTTCATTCACAAATATTTTTAAAGCCAATATAAATTTAAAAGTATAAACAGTTTTTAAAATAAGTCATGTAAATTCTATCATTTGTAGGAAATAATATATGAAACGTTTAACAAATAAGTGTAAATTACAGCATTCGAAAACATTAGAATTTTAGCACATGTATTTTCGATTCGAATAAAAAAATCGTTAACTGGGAATAGAAATTGCTTCTAAGCGAAATTAATAAATTAAACTGTAAAATTAAACAGTAGAAACTAACAAAGTTTCAAAAAGTATCTTACAATGAGAACAAAAAAACACCTGTCGAAAAAGATGTTATGTGAATATTTAAACAGAATAGCACGCTATTAATTCCCATTATAATTTACTTGTATGATAAAAAGATTACATAGCATAATTGCTGGTCTTGTAAAAGTTAAAAAAATATATAAAATGTAGAGTGCTTAGGAAATGTGCCAAAAGTGTGCAATTTCATACAGCTTAATGAAACATTATAATAATGAAATGTATTTCCCTTTTAGAACACGAAAAATTATTATTCAAGGCATTTGAAAATATTTCTTCATAGAGATTGTAAAATATTTCCAAGGATAACCCTATTCAATAATTTTTTTATTCACTGGCTTTTCACATAAGATTTGTTGTTTGAAATAGCAATTGCTTTTATAACAAATGATAAAATGTACGAGGTCAATTTGAAAACTTTCGGATATAGTGCAAGTGCGAAGTTCTATTGCTTGTCTCACTATGAAGTTAAATTCATTTGATATTAATAAGACTCAAGTAAACCGAAAAATTGCAATTCACGAAAATAATAGTTAAGATTTTCTGGAAGATCCTAAATCGGAAAATATAAGTAAGAAATATTTAATACCAAGCAGAGCTCTCAAAATATTTGTCTTGTTTATAATTAAATTTAAATCTGACAACTTTCAGTTGGGTAGTTATTTAACTTTGACTCTGTGGTGAAAAATCACCGAAAATTAGGAACCGTCGCCAACTACAAGATC
>JAPDSC010155468.1:3515-15890 GCA_026290005.1 Latrodectus geometricus
CACCAGACCTCGAAGCCCGATTTTCGATTTTTGAATTAGAAAAATTTAAAAAAATTATTTATAAATCTTCTTCTCGAGATCGCTGCTCGCCGATAGCTGATACCGGGGTTATCTATAATAATAAAAGCAAGTGTAATGTGTCTGTCCGTTTGTCTGACCGAGCTCTCCAGCCAAATCTATCGCACGCAGGGACCTGGATCGCTGCTCGCCGATAGCTGATTCCGGGGTTGTACCAGCTCCTTTTGAGAAACAATTCTGGCGACCATCTTTTGGAAAATTTTCCGTTTAAAATATTTAGGATATATTGTTCCTTTTTATCGACGGGGAATGTTGTGTGTGTGTGGGGGGGGGGGAAGAGAGAGAGACAGTCTACGTGCCCTACACTACTATTCCTGCGCTATTCACTTATCTGCATTTTCTAAATGCACGGGCAACGCCGGCGGGTACAGCTAGTTGCTTCATAATTATAAATCTACGATCAAGTTACGAGATCAATACCTGAGCTGTGGCCCTCTCTTCTCATATAAATTTAGTATTCCTCTTAATATTCTATGAGTAGGTTAAATCATTATGAATCAGCGAAGCAGGTACCTTTTATGTAATTTCTCGGGTAGCCTATACTAAAGGGTGCCACCTTGATTCTCACCAAGTTGTGGTTGATCGCCAAACTAGCAAAACCCAATCTTATTCTGATTGCAACATAGCAATTGATTGTTCTGTGCCAACAAAAATCGCCCTGTTTGCCAAGGGGGCACCCTTAAATATAGTTTTACCAGCATATTTCCTAATATTTATGAATTACTTTTATATATATATATATATTACTAACAAGGACATTGTGGATCTTACCAAGGCTAGTGGTATTAATATTCCTCCACTGTATAACATAGCATTTGTTATATTCTCCTTTTTGATTGGATACATGATGTTTTCGTCATCACAAAAATATCCCCTTTGAAATGGAGTTAAATACACATAAAATAGCGAAATAAATGCCGCAACTGAAATAAAAAAACATTTAAGAAAATTTTTAAAAATATGTAATGTTTGGTTTTAAATAATTTTTTATTTGGAATGACTGAGTTCACTCCTTTACAAAAAATAGCAGTATTTACATGAAAGAAAAATAAAACTTACGTATTGAAAGAACAATGAAGTCCACGAGAATACGTGTGGTTACATTTCCATTTTTCATACTCGTCTCCATAGTAAACCTATGAAAATAAAAATAAGTAAATTATTCATAATAGCTATGTAATTTCTCTATATAATAAATAAAACATATTTCTGTTCTACGAGTGTATTGGTATAGCTCTTACAATGATTCAAAATCTCAAAATCGGATTTTATTTTGTGCTATTACTATCAAAATAAATGAACTTATTATACATAAAATAATCTTCCTACAGATTTCAGGATTAGATTGATTCACGTTAAGATAAAAAATTATAAGTTTAATCATTGCAATAGATATAAGCTGTGGGAAGTTAAGTGTAGAGAAAATTGTATTTATATTTACATCAAAATTAAATCGATCAATATTTTAAAGAATTTGTGATACATCCATACATTCTCCAATCATATAATTTAAATTGCAATAACATCAATAGCACTCGATGCTGATATATTTTTCAGAGTTTGAGTTTCAAATTGCTGTATATATATATATATATATATATATATATTTAAGAAACGGTTTTATAAATTTATAATGCGAAGAAACATTAAACATTTAGTTCAAGAAAATGAACATCGAGCTGGCAGTTGAGCATATAATTCTTTCTCTTGAATTTTAGTATTTTGGAGTTGACTCTTATCTTGGGCGTGAATACTTGAAATGGTTTATAAAAAACTTTAAATTATAATATTTTGAGTCTTTGTTGAGCTAACAATCGTGTATGAAATATGAATATAGGGATGATATGAAGGCCAAATCAATAATGTAAATATTTATTAATAAGAATTTTTATAGAGAGAATGAAGTAAAAAAAAAAAATAACATCAAAGTATTTAACGAACAATCTGTAAAGCCAGCTATCGAAAAAAGTATTTGCAAGCTCTTTTTATACTAGATAAATAAAATGTTTAACATTATGAATATGTATATATATATATATATATTCCTTTTGTGTAAACTATGAAACATATAATAACATTAAACAATATTGCAAGTTTCTAAATTATTTTCATTTTCAGCCTCAAAATAATTTGTAATTTATTTTAGAATTATTTATTATCTACTTGTTTATTTAAATAAATGGGGAATATTTTGTTTTAAGATTTTATTTCTTGATTTCTGAAAGATCTATTTGACATTTATTTTTTTGAACTAACTAATAAATGTTACCCTACTTTTCATTCAGTTGTTAAACAAATAAAAACCTGATAACAACTAATTTAAACATTTGGATTCAGTTTAAAATTTGGTTTTTATGATTAAAAATATTATAATATTTGACTTTGATTACCAATCATGTTAAAAAGCAATGGAATTTATTGGAATTGAGAAAAAATAGGGATATAAGCAGAATCACCGTCTTTTTTATATTGCTTCACAAACATTTTATATGTATTTGACATGTATTTAATATTAAGTCAGATCAAAACTAAAAAATTAGTATTTGTTTGGTATGCAAATAAGTAACAAATATATGTGTGTAATTACTTTAGAAAGTAGTCAAAAAATATTGACTTACATGGAAAACGTTCCGTACTTTCTTTCTTCGGGATTCTAAAAAGAGAAAATTACTTTTAAAAATCAAAATTAATTTTCTCATGTACCATAAGTTGATGTAATACAATAAGTTGAATGATAACAGAGAGGATTTAATTTTTGAATTGATTCTTTCAATAAACTTGAGAATTCAAACAGGACAACTCTTTGAATGCATGTTGTGTGAATTCCTCTTCGAGTAGGTTGAATTTCTCCTAATTATATTCCTTACCTTTGTGTCCTGTTTCTCTAAATTTTCATCCATGAAGTTGGATTGGTGCTCCACTACTAACATCACAGGGAAGTTATTTTACTTTTTAAGTGATTATTTGCATATTTATTTTATTGCACAAGGTGCAATATTTACTAATCATGAGCTTAAACATGAATCCAAGTTACTTAGACAGTAGTTGGAATTAAATGCTGAACTCTTCACCTTCTGCTACTGTGATCCATATAGATTTTTTTCCAATATTGATATTTTTTCCAATATTGAGTTTTTTCCAATATTTTTTCAATATTGGCATCCCAATATTGAGTTTTTTGACACCTTAGAGAACTATCAATCCGACAAGTCCTGTTGTAAAACATGACTGAAGTAATACATTTTTGTGTTATTTCTTTCTATTGAATTGAAATTCTGACTAAATGCTTTATACTAGAGTTCCTAAAAATAAATAATTATTTAGTTTAAGTTGGTTGGTTGGGTTTTGTGGCGCAAGGTCCAAAAAGGACAAGCTGCGCCATATTTAGTTTAAAGGAACGTTAATCAATTAAAATTTAAAATATACAAAATAAAATGAAATTATTTCATAAGCATCCCATATTCATCCAACGTACCATAATTTTAACCTTTGATTAACATAAAGAGCAAATGAAAATAATTTTGTATAGCTTAAATATCAGGCGATGACTTAAATTGAAAAAATAAAAATCACCGTAAAACGACAAACAATATATTTTCATGTGAATACTAACAATATAAAATATGTTTACATTACAATTTCGAACTTTTTTCAAAAGTTTTTAAAACTTTTGAATTGATTCAATGATTTTATACTTTAATATAATAGAAAATAAAATTCTATGTTTTTAGAAACCCATCATAATCATAGCATTTTTAATTATATCATTTTAATAAAATGAAGTGTTTCTTTCGATAAATAGTTAAATATAAGTTTTCTATATTTTACCTCAATAGTTTCCATTGTAGATACGTTTGTTGTTTATTTTATTTGAGTAATTTTAATAAATTTGAGTGATTTTCTTAAAAAATATTTTATTGTATGTCTGATCTTAATTAAAATAGTTCTTTAAATTTATTTGTACTTGAAAATGATTAAAATTTAATTTTCAACGTTTTACTTTTATTGTTAATAATACTTAAACAAATGTAATACAAATTGGAAACCCATATACTAAAATTGAAAAATTTACGGCTAAGGAAATTGAAAGTTTTATATCGCGAAAACATTCTGGGATGAAAAATAAGAATTGATATCACTTCAATATTCTATAATTATAATATGAAAAAAAAATATTATACATTCAAAAATGACTTACAATTTTCCACGAGAATCATTATTTTTAGGAAATTTCTTTAATCTAATTCGATAACGAGTTACTAATCATCTTTTTCTACAGATTTCTTATATGTGTCATTTCATCAGTTTGAAGAAAAAAGAAAAATCGGGACATCATTTCCACAACAGAGATAGTGTCAACATTAAAAAAATTATTAGAAAATGCACTTATCATTCTGTTGCTTATTTCATGGAAAGGAATGTGGTTTACTTTAAAATCATAAATATTATGAAAACAATGAGAAAATTGCGCAGTCATATATAATAATGAATGTTTTTCTAAACCATCATCATAATTTGGAATTAATATGAACATTCTCTTGCAATTATTTTTTCCTTTATTCATGTAAATCACCCTTATCTTACATTTTCGCCTACTATTAAATGACAAAAAATGCATCTTCTAAAATAAAATGTAATCTTTTGTTTATAAAAATGTAATTCAAATTTAACATTAAATTCATTTAATAAATAACCATTTCATTGTTTTTTAAAAGAATTCTCAAATTAATGACGGATCGTAATATTTTAGATTGTTCATCATAATTCAACAAAAATTGGTTTGATATTGTTTTGTTTTTCCTACTTATGTATTCAGTGAAATATATTCTTTTTTTTTTCTTAGGAACTATTTGTAGAAGGAATTATCATCGATATGGTAAAATTAAGTTAAAAATTTAACTTGTGCAACTAAATATTCTGTAAAATGTTTTTCATTATAAACATAAAAAATATCATGCAGTTTTCACTTATTTCCTATGTGCTTAAACTATAACTAAGCTATTGTAGTTGAAATAAAGTTGTTCCCAAAAGCAGAGATTTGAGAATGCACTCTGACAGGAAATATGTTTTTTTTCCTATTTGTTTCATTGTTATTATTAATTTATTCTTCATATTAAATATTTAAATATGTAATTACATACATAATATGATGTTATGAATTATACAACTATTGTAAAAATATTTACTGTTCATAAAATAAATACTGGCTAATTCTTCTGTTCCTACCCTAATTTTATTCATTGTTTAATATATTGATTCTATTTAAATTTATTTTTTTATTTGAGATATTGGTGACACAGTTTACTATTTTGTAAATAAAACCTTAATAGCTTAAAATGTAATTTGCATTAAATCATTTAAATAGTTGTTTGAATTAGATGAAGTTGTAATTCTACAACAATCAGTTTAAAATGGGAATTAAATACATCGTATATAAAAATTTCAAGTTCATTCTGTATAATACGAACATTATCAACATGTAAAATTTAATTTTAAAGGAAAAAAATTATACTTTCTGAAAGATAATTCCTCTTAGTTGATTAATTATTTTTGATAAAATATATGGTTCGCATTAGTAAAGGGTATAGTAAAACCATCATACTATTTTAAAATTTGAAATTTAGGAATATTTTAACAATCTGAATTAGAAATATATGTTTCAAAATATAAATAAAAGAAACATCTAATCGCAATGTTCTTTAATTTTTTTTGGATAATATATACAAACAAAACGATAATGAGAAAATGTCAAAATTTACTTTAATACATAAATAACTAAAACTAAATTTGATAATTTTGTTACTTAAGTTGATTTAATACTTTTGTTGTTCATTCATAAAATATTTATATTTAATTACTTGAATCCCACAATTTATAAAATTTTTTAGCAAATAAAAATTAAGAGCAATTAGATTTTCAATGTATATCTAATTTTTTTACCCTAAAAGGGTTACAAAATTAAAATATACATTGAAAGCTCAATCAGTCAACTTAGAAAAATAATATATTTTATAAAGATGCTTCAAACGAAAGCTTTTTTTTTCATTACATTTGCTTTCTTGTACTATTAAATTTAATAATATTACTTTGGCTGGCGTTGTGTAATTATTATGTTCATATAATTTAATGATTTGAGGAAAAAATATTTCTTTCTTGAAAACATTTTTTATGTAAAGATATCTTATCTAACCCTCTTATACATAAAAATTTAATTAAATCTTACCATTTGGAAATGAGATTCAAAAGACAACTGATATTTTCACCAAATTACGAATCGCTTAGAAACTGATTTATAAGCCAAGTTTGAATCATATAACTTTCTGCAATGAATTTTCTGCCTGTACAAGTAAAATTTCACATTCTGGAAAATTTTTTGTTGCCAGAGAAAATTTAAGTTGAGAGCTTTGTTATGTATATCTTAAAGATATTCACTCTTGACTGAGCCACTACAAAAGAACTTTTTTTCTCATCCCAGTAAATCTCAACAATGTGAAGTTTTCAAAATGAAATTACACTCTTACAACATAAAAGCTGATCAAACAGAGCGAGCATTTTTCTAGTAATGGAATATTTTTGTCTATTTTTCATTTTATTACGGTTACTCACAAGTTTAAACAAATAGCCTATAAATCAATGCTTCTCGTGCTTTTGAGATGAGTTAGAAACAATTTTATATCGATAGACAATGTAATTGTATCATATAAAAATACTCAAGCGTATATTTATAAAAATATTCAAGCGTATTCCATATTTATTTCATAGTTCTTGTGAGCTTGTGACTATCGTTTTTAATGAAATTGAATGAAGTTTTTTTTAATATTCTTAAACTAAACTCTTTTAAAATCAATAATTTTTTTGTTATGAAAGTTGTCTTTTAAGTAAAAAATGCAATATCCATCAATTTAAATTAAAAAATTCTTTTTACTGTATCGGAAAATAATGTCATTATAGAATAAAAGTTTACAAAAGTCTATCTTCTCAAATTTCAATATAAAAGTTATTCCCTACACAACTCTTATCAGAGCTATCATATTGTATGATAATGAATGATGTCTGTTAATAAAAACACTGAAAGACTACTTTAATTTTTGAAAGAAAAATATGAAACATTTTTGGCCCAATTAGAGCAAATGACAGTTGGAGAATTTTGTTTAACCTATGAAATTTATGGAGATATAAACAACTTAATATTGTCCAATCATTAAATCTTATCGCACCTGATGGCTTGGGTATATTTTTAGATATGACTACTTGTACCATGTCAAAAAGGTGACCTTTGTAAATGTAGAAGGTATCAGAAAAAGAAGACCTAACTATAAATGGTTGGATTGCGCAGAAGCAAATCTAAAAATGTTAAAAATTGATCGATGGTGGACCATAGTGCCTGATCGAGTCCGTTGGAAAAGGCTTGTTGAAACTGCCTTAATCTATAATGGGCTGTTGTGTAATTGAAGAAGGAGAAGTATCGGCAAATAAAATTTTGTTTTGTGCAATTTAAAATTACCTCTTTTACTAAATGTTTATCAGAGAAGTACATATATACATACATAAAACTGGCAATTTGACTTGCTATTGGCGAAGGAATGTAAATGAAAAGATAGAATTTATTGATGAAATATATTATACTTAAAACAACAAGTGATTATAAGCTTCCATGAAATTCATAAACAAAGATCCTAAGAAATCATAGCCTATAACAGCCACTTTTGGTAGCAATAACAGCATTTACATGCTTGGGAATTGATTTAAAGCGTGGATGACTTGTAAAGTCATAGCAGCCCATGCAATTTAAACACTGTACTATTTATATATCGTCCACTGTAGTGATTGGTGTATAGAGACAAGCCAGTCCTTCATAAACCATTAACCAAATACTTTCTATTGGAGGATGGTCTGGTGAATGTGTTAGCCGTAGCTGAACATTTTTTTTTTGTGTGAAGGAAATTCTATATATCTTATCAGTAATGAGGTCGTATGTTATTTTAATGAATTGTGATTTTTCATAGGTTTAAAAATAGGATAGAGAAACAGGGTTAAACACAATAATTGTGTAACGATTTACTTTCAAAGTCCGTTCAATTGAATAAAGGTGACATAGTCGTTTAAAGAAATGGCACGTCAAGCACTCCAGGTGATTAGTTTTTATGATGATGTCGAATGCATGACATCTATATTCGTTTTCAACGATGAAGATGAAAAGAATTTAAGGTTGTATTACGAAGTACGTATTAAATAAAAAAAGGGAATTAAATTTAGGTTATATGTAAGCCAAGAAACTAAATATACACAAGAGTTATCAAAAATATAATTTTAGCCCTACATGTACCCTCGTTTTAAAACTAAAAATCTCTATCCCCGGCCTGGCATACAAACAAGATAAAAGTAATAATGCTTCAATTTAAAATATTAAGAGATTGAAATGAGAGAAATTATAGCATTTGTAGAACAAAGAGTCACACTTCAGTAAACAACAGTAAACTTTTCTGATGTGTTTTGAGCATTTAGAAATGATGTTGATGGTTCTCCTAATTATCATCAGAAGTAATTCACAAAGATAATAAAAGAATGATACATAAATGATATTTAAATATTTTAATTTTTGTAAAAAATAGAATTTGAAATTGCTCTTCGAAAATAACATTAAGGTCAACAAAGATATAGAAAATTAGGATGACAGTGATAGTGACCGGTAGGTCATGGTTGAATTATTTAGCGCTTGCAAACAGTGAAAATAGAAAAATAAACTTATCAAAAAATAATGTGAATTATAAAAAAACTTTCTTAATTTGACTAGGTATTTTTGTTAGCAGCAACAAACTTCATTTAATTTTTTATTGTTAAAATTGCGTAATTTTTTGTTTAGATAATAGAATTTTGAATTCAAGCAATAGAATTTTGATTATTTAAATTGAATTATAAATTGCGTTTGTATTTTTAGATTATTATTAACAATAAACAACGGAAAATGTTTCAATGCTGTCACATGGTATAAGGCATTCATGACCATTAACATATATTTATTTGGACAAGTATTTTATTTTGGAGAAGTGCAAATGAAATTATCCAACCCTGTTAAAGAAGACAGTATTTCCAATTGCAAGTTTAATCTACTGGAATACAATAATATTTTAGCGAAAACGTTCCTGAAAATCAACTGAAATACTTTGTTATTTCCCTAAAAAAGAGAAACATTTTTAGAAAGAATACTTTATTAAAATCGGACGTTCACATAAAACTACATAAGAAACATAAAAATTATCTGAACCTCATAAACTTTCGCAAAGTCCAAAAACAGGTGTGCAATTATATTTTGACATTCAGCTATATGATTGCATCATACTTTCCATTTTGTCGCAATGATTCTAGAATTTTTTTTTTAATTTATACTTCATAGATTATTCAGAAACTTATTCATATCTATTAATGATAGAATATAATTTCTTACATATAAAAATCTTTTCATTTTTGATTAACATATTTCTGACTTCATTATATGTAGAAAAAAGTGTAAGATGAAATTATCATTCAACATACGTAAAGAATGACTGGTAAATTATTTGTATGTAAAAATATAAATAAAATTTGGGAAAGATATAAAATCAACGAAGAACATTAAATATCATGTTATATTGGAAAACAATTATATAAAATTTTATAATGATATACATGAGTAGTAGGAATTTGAATAATGAAACATATAGTTATGAGATACATATCTGCAACTTTAAAACAGGAAAAACATTTTTACGATTAGGATGCTTAGTATATATGCTATTTCTAAAAGTTTCTCTAAGAGCCTTTCAACACTTATCGCGTATTATTATCTTCTGGGATATATTAAAAAATCATGGTGTCCTCTGTGACACTATGTCATAGTGCCACAGGTTGATTGGAGGTTTAATAGTAACAAGCAAAGACTTATTGAATTATGAAAATTTTAAAAAAAGTGTAATATTAGCTTCAGAAACATTTTACCAAAATCTAACAAACTTTCTTCTGATCTACTGAATACAGCATTATTAAAAATGAGGCGCATTGATACTGGTACAATGAGGAGATAGGAAAATATGGTCATGGAATGAACCTAATGACCTGGGTTGTCTTTTTTTCATGCCATTGAGTCCAGTTACATCCATCCATCCTCTGTCAGTGAGTGATGGACAGGCTAACTAGCTCATTTAATTTTAAACTGCCGAGGAAATTAAAGATTTTTTAAAATTGTTTTAAGATTTTGGAGTTGAACGCTGTTGTCTTAAAATTTTTATTTTCATTATGCCTAAGAATAAATCTTCGAAATCAAAAACAAAATACACAGTTTACCAATAAGTATTTGGACACCTATGCAAATGAAGATATCGGCGGTCTTGAGGTACGTCAGGGCCTCCGCCGGTATACATCGTGTAGGAAACAGGATCAGCATTAGTCGCACGCAAGATGCCGTGCAGTTCAGAGTTCTCTGATTTCGAGAAAGGTATAATTATTGGGTATCACAAATGTGGCCGATCCTTAAGGGACATATCTTGTGATCTGAAGTACCCAATATGGGTAGTGGCCTATGTGATTAAGAAGTGGAAAATGAGTGGTGATTGTCGGAATGTGCCCTGAATCGGCAGACCAACGAAACTGGGAGATAGAGACCGACGAGGGCTATCCAGAGAAATTCAGAAGAACTGCACCCAACCGAGGGCTCTCATCCACGAGGAGCTTCAACAGGCATCCGGGAGTATTGTTTCAAAGAATACCATCCGTAAGGAAGCACACCTGGTTGGTTTTCAAACTCATGCTGCTGCCCATAAGCCTTTGATCACTAAGTCCATCCACGATGCTTCGTTAATGTGGTGCAAAGCACATCGAAATTGGACCGTAGATCAATGGAAACGAGTTCTTTGGAGCGAGGTATCAAGGTTCACCCTTTACCGTTTGAATGACAGAGTCTGGATCTGGCGTCTGCCAGGAGAACGTCTCCTGCCAGAATGCATTGTGCCAACGGTTATGTTCGGCGGAGGTGGAATTATATGATCTGGGGTGTTTCTCCTGGTATGGACTGAGACCTTTGGTCCTAATTCATGGTAAGCTCAACGCCGATGTCTACTGCAACATTTTAGATGACAAAGTGTTTCCTGCTTTGGGGAAGTTTTACGGGTTGGACATGATGTCATGAATTTTTGTAATTGGGTGCTTCTTTGAATCTCATCAACTAAAATTGTATTTAATCAAATAAAATAAATTTTAAACATTTTAGACTTAAAATATTTCCTTGAGTCATAATACTCTCAACGTTACATTACGACTCAAAGAAATAACTTACATCTCAAATTGTTAATATTAACTTGCTAAAATAAAAGCATACAGAATGATGAACTATTCATTTCTTATGAATCTATTTAAAATATCTTTCTAATGATTTTTCATTTTGCTGTAATTTTTTCCATGGTTAAATTTTGTCTGTGCAAATAGATAAATACAAATAATCAAAAGTAGGTAAATCTTTATATTTGTTAAGCTAAATACTGGTCCTTCTAAAAATCGAAGCTGTTTTTAAATTTCAGAATTTTTATTATTGAATATTTATGAATTAACAATATTTTATTTTTAGAATTTTAAATAGCATTCATTTATATTTAACTCTTTTTAATTTTTAAATATTACATTTTCATCATCTATTAAAGGTATAAAATAGGTAATTTTTAGAAAACAAGTATTATATTAAAGAGTATTTTTATAAAACAAGTTTCATTTCTCCACATCAGAAGACTGATCATGATTCTTGATCTAATAATAGCACTCTCATGTACTTAGAGTACCATAAAAATATCATTTTATAATCCAAGTGAGGTCGTTTACTTTCCTTATTATGTTACATAAACATTATTTGTAATGCCTTTTCCTCTACCCTAAACTAGCACATATTTTCAAGGAACAAAATTGATGTTTCTCTAAAAAAATATGAATACGTTATGGTGTAAACTGAGAAGCGAGCTACACACAAACACACAGTAAACTTTGTTTTCTATCACCATTGGCATATGGAGTCTAATATTAGCGTAAAAAAGAATACTACTAATTTATCTTTTGAATCTTATACATTTTATTACATTTGGAAAGAAATTAAGAGGAAATACGTAATATTTTTTTCTTTTTTAAAATTCAAAATTAGGTGTAATTAAGGTAGTGATTAAATCTTATTTTTAACAAGTCTGTAAAAATACAGTAATAAGCAATTTATATATATATATATATATATATATATATTCATGAACCTTCTTTATGGACATGTTAACTGATATTTGTGGTAAT
>JAPDSC010155468.1:15900-46322 GCA_026290005.1 Latrodectus geometricus
TATGTAACTTCTTTTGGATTCACTTTGTAAAAAGGTTTAAAACAGCTTTCATGTAGATTTTTAGGTCTTGCGCGTTACGACTGCTGACATGCGGTTAACTTCGATCATTTTTGATATTTTATAGATATTTTCGACGATGCTGTATCCACATGCGAGGTGCATCTCTAACATCAAAAATACCCGAACGGAATCGACGAAACAAAAATTGTACGTAACTGGTTGTTACAGTCTTATATAGGACGATAAACACCTTTCACAATTTTAGCCACCCGGCTATCTTTTTCGCCGTTACAAGAGAAAAACGAAAATGTATCGAATTTTCTGTTTGTTGTCTTCCATTTTTAAAACTTTGTACTCGTAACTGAATTAATCAAACAAAAAACCGCAAGAGGATATTTTAGTGTCAAATGTCACCTTTCCAACGAGCACAAATCTGAAATTGTTTGATAGATACTTCACGAGATATCGATCACTACAGACGTCTACCGAAAAAATAATGGATTACTTTTTCCCCAAACTAACATTATTCAAATTTTAATGTGCCTTATTCTCTAAATTCCTCGCAGTTACTTCACGATTAAGATATTTATTTACAATATTAATGGGCATTGGAATACATATTTGCCAGATACTTTAACAAAATGTAAAATAATAATTGTATAAGATATTTGTTGGTAAATGATGATACAATGTAACTGAAAAACATATGATAAAAAACTACATATATTAAGTATTTTTACCAGCATTGAAAAGGAACTACCAAACATAAATTAATTAAGTAAAAAACCAAACATATTAAACAGAATAAAAATATTCCGATCGTTAATAAAACAGAATAACAAAATTCTATTTATAAGTAAGTATCTGTATTGACACCTATATCGGAAAGTGCATACAATGTTGATACAAAATACGGTTAATATCTGAAATTTCATACCAAACTTCCCTCACCCATGTAATTCAGACATGAAATCAAGAAATAAAAAAAATTCATAAAATGAATATATACATTGAAACAACAACTAAAGAAAAAAATTAAACATATTATACTGCTACGCGCAAGATGTATATTTACGTAGTTCCTCTTATGAATATATATGTAAATATATATATGCAAATAACACTTTTCTTTTTTAACAGTTCTGTGTGTCAGCCCTTGGGTATTTTTGCAAACACACATCAGAATCAAAATCAGCTTCAACATCAGACTCAAAATCATCATGAACATCCAATTGAAATATGCAGTTGTAAGAAAACTCAATATGTACACTTTGAAATATTTGTTGCTGCTTATGTTATAATCAAGAATAAAGTAAATGTGAAAACATTTTGCATCAATTCAATATAAAAACTCGCTTATGAATAAAATTATTAAAAATTTGTATTTTTATTTATTAGAAAAACAATTATATTTCATATGAAAACCACAAGGGGAATTTACTAACCTCTATGAATGAGATTATTAAAATATCTATTAAACAAAATTAAAAATATCTACTAATAAACTTAATTTAATATAATAACAATATAAATTTTTTTATGATAAATATTTCACGATGAATTTTTTCTTTCATAAATTCTATGACTTCTCTAATTGGATTCTCAATTTTACTAGGAACAAAATGAAGTATATTGTTTTGAAATGTCCAAAGTAGTCTGTTTGTAAAGTTTAGCAAGAAATGGTTCATTTGATGACAAAAGTGACAGTATTGTAATAGGATTTGAATGGTATTCAAAGATTTTTAAATATTTTTCTGGAATTCTCTGAAAGATAGACAGAAATAAATGTTTCTGCCTTCCAAGGAAAATCAGATTAGATTAGATCAAAGCTATCTCAAAGCTTTAAACTTGCGTGATACAGTGCTTTAATAAAGCTGCGTGCATTGTCTTGGTTAGAGGATTGTTAACGATTGAGTACTTCAGTGATTTTGTATTCTAATATTATAACTTGTTAGAGGCTTTTGAGTTTCTCCGCATTGTTTTGTATTAATTGTACATATATATAAAGTACGTTTGTCTACTCCCTGTGGATGCTAACTATAAATCCAAGAATAAGAAAGAAAATATCAAATTTCTAAAGCAGTGTAATTAAACATTAGACAGGAATTTGCATAAGAATTTCCTCTTTCAAAATTTAAACATATCATAAATAAACTCCACGAAATAAGATTGTATTATTAGAAATAGAACCAAAAAACTTTTAAACAATGAATGTAAGTATAGCTTTTATAAAATAAAAATAATTAAATTATTAATGTAATTGTATTACATAATTTTGTTA
This sequence comes from Latrodectus geometricus, assembly GCA_026290005.1. NCBI lineage: Eukaryota > Metazoa > Arthropoda > Arachnida > Araneae > Theridiidae > Latrodectus > Latrodectus geometricus. The sequence goes on from JAPDSC010155468.1 coordinate 18,182, forward strand.
TTTTATATATGAGTAACATATTATTAATATACAAGGAATTATGTGTTAGTGATATAAGGAAAATAGAACACATTTTTAAATTCTACATTGCAAAAATTTACTTTCTTATTCTAACAAATACATTTTTGCAATAGTATAATGCTAAGGTGTCATATCATAATTACATAAACTCTATACAGCCAGATTCCTTTAGAATATATGAAAAAGTTCCTCAACAACAATACTTGTACGACCCATAGTTTTCGAGAAAAGAGCTAGAAAAAGTATGATATAATAAAGTTTTTTTCTGGTGTACTGATAACTTTTTACTGGAAGATTGAACATTAGCATTTGTATAAGTTTATCTAGTAACATATTTGAAATTCTTACCACTCATATTGAGGTATGAATGGCTCACCGTGTTTTAAATTCATTAAAGGGCATTTAAGACACTTCATCCTAGTATAGTTAGCTATTGGTACTCTTCAAATGAAGATAATGTATTCCATTCTTAAAATTGCAATTGATTATTTTTGAACACTTCCTTTCTTGAGTTGAACATCACAATGGATGTGAGTCCGCATGGTTTACAGAATATACATTATTATTTAACATTAAAGAATAAAATTTAACATTAATAATAAATGGTATTTTAAAATTAAAATTAATGTAATCTCTTTTATGAATAAAATTTTAAGTAAGATGCTTTCTTTTACATTTTATTCGCAAAGCAAATAACCTATCAGGGAAAGGCTATTGTAAGGAATTTGAATACACAATGTGTGTGGCTTCCCAAAAATTTTTTTATTCATAAAGGGTTCTTTTTATACGTCACAAAAGAAAAAAAAAGCGAAAAACTAATAAGGACTATGGATCGAAACCTTTATATTATATTGATCTGTAAACTATCTTAAAATAGAATCTGTAAAATAAATTGACTTGTTTTATTTTTTTAATGAAACTTTAAAAAACTAACATTGTTTATACTTACAAGTACGTTACTAAAAATATTAAACTACTGTGGTTTTCCTGATTTTATTATAACTTTTATGATTTTTTTTAAAATTAAATTAAGTTGATGTAAAGGAAGGAGATACATACAATATATACAAATTATTTTTAAAAGATATTCAACTAAACTAAATATTTTATCAATAGTTTAAAATTTTCTTTTCATCTGTCATAAAATTATAACACTATCTAAAATATTTTCAAAATTAAAATATGTTGATTCATTATTTTTTTCAGATAACTATATTTACATAACTTTTCATATAATTAATAAATTTTATGAATAAATTTTTGGGAATTTTATCACATTTATTTATTATAACTACTTTCAATACGGATTCAGACTTATACTAACAATCATAGCGAAACATTTATGTCAAATGATCCCCCCTTTTCTTATGGAATTCATCATTAAGCAATATGGATTGGCTATTTTTAGCCCTTAATTCTTCTCTTCTGAAACCAATTTTTAGTTAACTTTAACATGTCATGGTGCATTATTTTGTTGAAATTTCCAAATTGACTTATCTAAACTGCATTTAAAATGTATAATTAGTAAAGTTGTGTTTGGATTAAAATTATATCAATTTTTCCAAGAGCTTGTTGCGTTCCCACTTCCTATGGTATGCAAAAGTTCCCCACACTATCACAAAATTGCAACTTTTGCTACTCTGAAAGGTTATTAAAGAAATCTTAAGCTTCAGCTGTAAATCAAATCAATAGTAACTATTAAAGCCTGAACTATCTAAATGGGATTTCTTTCCGTCTGAAAAATATTTTTTTCCATTTATCATTCTAGGTCATGACTTTCTTAGCCAATTACTTCTAATCTTCTTTATTCTTTTCTAAGTTATAGCTTTCTTTTTACTTTCTGAAAAACAACATTTAAATTTGAACTTCCTGTCAGTCAAATTGTTACGTGAACGATGATTTTAATTGTTGAGGGTGTTATTTACGAGTGGGTGAATTCGATTCGATTTAGTTACAATCGAGAAAACTTGACAATTTCTTCAAGCTGATATATATATATATATATATATATATATATATATATATATATATATACAGGGTGATCCAAAAGTCAGGACGAACTTTAAAAATGAATAATTCGAAAACGAATCAAGATACAAAGATGCGGTTTGCACCAAACTGATGGAAAAGAAACCGGGTTTTGTGTGGCAATGAAAAAAAAATAATTCTGTTGGTGAACAACAGATGGCGCTATAGTGTTTTATTGCAACAAAAGATGATTTACAAATGAAAAAATGATTAATGAAGTCAGATTAATTGAAGTCAGAAAAATTTGAAGCTACAGGTTCTTTGGCGTCATGTCAAAGAAGTGGACGTCCCTCAACTGCAGCTGCTGATGCCACGACAGTGGAGCAGACGGTGCAAGCCATGTCGGTGGTTGCTGCACATGGGGAGTGCAGTGCTCGAGAAGTTTCGAGGCAGACAGGAGCCTCCAGATCTCCAAGATCTCCCGATCTCACACCCTGTGACTTTTGGCTGTGGGGCTTCTTGAAGTTAAAATTGTACCGCGACCAACCGACATCACCAGAGGCACAGAAAGATGCCATCCGCCAAAATGTGTCTGCCATAACGCAAGAAATGCTACTAAATGCTGTGAACGGTGTGGTGACTCGTCTCACAGCTTAACTTCTGAATGATGGATAGCACATTGAACATTTACTGTAGTAGGTACTAATTAACTGTAATTAATCTGACTTCATTAATCATTTTTTCATTTGTAAATCATCTTTTGTTGCAATAAAACACTATAGCGCCATCTGTTGGTCGCCAACAGAACTATTGTTTTTTTCATTGCCACACAAAACCCAGTTTCTTTTCCATCAGTTTGGTGCAAACCGCATCTTTGTATCTTGATTCGTTTTCGAATTATTCATTTTTAAAGTTAGTCCTGACTTTTGGTTCACCCTGTATTTATATATATATATATATATTAACAATATATAAATATATATATATTAAAGTATGAGTGACATGAAGCTTTTTTACTTTCTTTCAAATATCTTATATTCTGCATAAAAATCTTAGCTAAGCATTATGAATACGATTTACAACACTGCTTATTTTCCCTTTAAAATTTTCTAGAACTTTTATAAAATCAAAAATTCAGATAATTCACTTTCAGACGCGTGACTTTGTGAATGACCTCATGAAAACAAAAACATTAAATTCGAATTTTCTTCTTATCATTGTTTGCACTCTTTTCATGATACAAAATTACAGTTTACGGATAGATTTGAAAGAAAAAATAACTTTGAAAACTTAGATGGTTTTGAGCACAAAATGTAAGTGGTGTGGTATTTATGTAATACTGAAATTTATTTCACGTGGGAAACTACTATAAGTTTATTTTTTCATTTAATGATTTCTTTGAGAAAATATCACTCATTTTAATTATTCGATTCTTTTAAAATTATTCATATAATGTAGTTATTAATTTTATTTTTAAATCTATGATATTTTGGTGTTTCTTTATAAATGTGAAGAATACTGTATATAAGGTTTACACTATTCAGTTCCTAAAGTTTTTATTCGTTTTTTTCCATAACCGAGTCAAATATTTCCGTTTTTTTACGAATTGTTTGATAACAACCAATATGCTTGAGAAATAATTGAATCCATTTTTTAAAAGAAATTTATTGTTTGATAACATGAATAAGTTGTGTATTTTGGAAAACCAAGGAACCTCTGAAAACCAAGAGGTTTGGTGGTACCAAACCTTTTGGTTTTCCGAGATTTATTATGGCATACCTTCAGTTACTGAAATATAAATAGTTTATATGAAATATAGCGTTTGAAACTTACATAAAACATCCTAATTATTTCGCATACATATTTCAGAAACAAAGTTGTTAAAAATTAGTATAACGTGTCTTATTTATTTAAACACTGCTAAATATTATGTAAATAAATTAATGACTAATTTACTAATTTATAATTATTCAAGAAATTAACAAACCTTGTCACAATGGATAAGTTTCTAACTAATTAGAATTAAAATAAAAATTTACTTTTATTAAGTAAATAAGTATAGTTTTTTGTCCATTTTAAAATATTATATTGAAATAAATCTATGGTGATTAAAATTTTATACAATCTTAAAATATTTTCTGGATATGCTTTATTTTAAAATATAATTATGCTTATTAAACAGGAAAATAACATTTTTTTAATTTTGAAAAGAATTTTACACATTTAGATATATAGTTTTTAAAAATTTTAGCTTAGAAATGTTAATTGATTTCATGTTTGAGCAACATAATTTTTAATAATACGGTTAAGCAAATATTCTTAAATCCTACATTTAACTAAATATTATTTCAAATTAGTTACGTTAATTTTCTTTTAAATCTATAGAAATGTTTTTTAAATATTCGTTCAAATCATTTATAGTACCCTCAGAATTATTTATAAATTAAAAATCGTTTTTTGAGGGTCATAGGATTATATATATTTCTTTTTCTTTGTGTTTTATGAGAGAAATGTATGAAATAAGAAAGCAAACATTTTTTACTTTACAAATAAAAAGTGCCTTATCAAATAATATCATAAAAGAAATAAAATATTACTTTTATTTTATTACATGTTTGATACGATGTTCTACGATGATATAAAGATACTTTCTAGAACAGTATGAACCGAAAAAAATTTTTAGAATTCGATAAGGCAATGTGAATAAATTATATTGTCAACAGTTATTGATATTATAACAAAAAAAACGATATTATAATACGCTTATATATATATATATATAATAAAGATTCTACAGAAACAGATATGATACTTAATCGTAGATAAATAGAAAGTTCATGATAACAGAAATACCCAAGGACAATGTTAACTAAAGTAACATAAATAAAATCCGAATAGTTTAAATTTTGTCTATTCATTCAACCTTTAAATTTTTGAAGATCCCGAAGAATAAGAGTAAATTTTGATCATAGAAAGCAGTCAGAATAAATGAGCTCATTTATTTGCCCATGAATAGATTTTATAACTTCTTAATGTCTAATACTGTCAATGGCGTAATTTATGGTGTTTTTGATGACCCTACTTCAAATGCTTATTAATAAAATAGTATTTATAATTTGCATCTTAATGAGTTAATTTCCAAGCTATAATAATATCATTAAAAAGAATTCAGATTAATACAATAAATATTGTAAAATTTGTCTCATTTACGAGAGAACATTTTTATGTCTTATAAATAATTTTACTTTCGGCAGCTAGTATCATTGTAGCAATAAAAAAATAAATGAAAATTGTAAATGAATTCCTAAGTTTCGAGGTCCTGGTTTATTGTGTTACTAGCATCAGGAATCAGAAGCTGATGATATAGAAAAATTACAGTTACAAGGTGCATATTTTCATCAGTGAATTATTTTTGATTAAATGTCTAAAGAAATTTGTTTTAAACTTTTCTTTTGCCTAAAATATGTATCCCTTTATTCGTCTTAAACATATTTTCTAAGAGATTCGGTAAATTTGATTCTTATGAATCTTTTTTTTTTAATAAACGATGGCTTCTTTTAGTCATCTAATCATAAACTTCATTTTAAAAATCATTCATAATAAATCTACTTAAATATTTTTTATGTCGTTTTCTCCTAAGTAGTTACTACGGGTATCTCTCAATCAACTGATATTTATTATAAAACACGTTGAAAAGTTAATCAAAATTAATATAAATATAATTCTAAAATATTTTATAAACACTTCCATATTTAGCGAAAATACGAAATGTTTGTCATGCATAATGTGGATTAGAACATAAAAATACGCACGTGCTTTTGGTTGGAAATACACGTGCACGAGTTGGAAATATTAAATGTTCTGATCAGTTCCATCTTAATTTATTATAGATGACGTCATTTTTACAATCTGATTACCAGTTTGTTTTCTCTATGTCACTTTTCAATGTTTCTGAGAACGGTAGGAAGTGGAATAATTGTTTTGTCTAGAAACAAAACGTGATTTGAAGCTAGATAACTATCTGTTTCGTGTTAATCAACAGCATCTTATAAATGAGATAATATTTCACCGACAATCAAAGTATATCCATGTAGTAAGATTAAATTTTGTTCTATATGTACTTCATAAGTTAATCAAAATGCCAAAAAGTCACTTAAATAACCAGGAAACTTTATTATGTGGGTTTAAAATTTATTTTTAAGAAAAGGCACCGATGTTTCAGAAATGTGAAATCCAATAATTAAGTATTTTGAACTGTATTTTATCAATAAAATGGGGGGGTAGGTAAGAATTGAGCCCCTTTTTCCTATTATTCATGATACATAAGAGTCTGATTGATTATGCTCGGAGTTTTTGATTGATTAGACTAGAATTTTACTTCTGTCGTGGTGTGGCGTGTACCTCAAACTTATTCTTTGAACTTATTTTCTATCACAAATATAAAAGGAATAAATTGTAAATCAAAGCATAGAATAAAATCCTAAAATTTCGCATCTTTTACGTGGTAAATAATTCACAATGAGTTCTTACTTGTTCTACATCTTCTAATTGATCTAAATAAATGAATTGAAAGTTGAAAATTGAAATTTTCTTGACATTGAAAAGGTATCAATGTCAAGAAAATGAACTAATACTTTGTTTAAGCATACATCCATCAGCGAGCCACACTTTTGAATTAAGCGACCATTTTAGCGATTTAAGCCAAATTTTTGAGTTCAAGACTGAAGAACTGATATTTCATCAAAAGTATATTAAAATGTATTTAGTTTTTATAACCGGGAGTTATAATTTCAAGATTTCTTTTCTATGGAAAATGATTCAATGTATCATCAAAATTTTTGTTCTCTGTTGGATGAACATAATACCAACATAAAATGGTAATTCCATATTAACCGATCTTCAACTATTAATCACCTATTAATTTACAATTAATGACAATTTATGCCGTTCTCACGATTGCGCGTGTTTCTCCTAGATATTATTGATTAATAAATTAAGTCAAAAACAATTTGCACCTTCTTTTTTGCTTCATGAGAATCCTCGAAATACTATTGGAAAAGTTCACTATGTACAAAATTCCGTCATATTATTGGAAAATTGAAAAAGCAAACTTTCGTACTTTATAAAGATATACAACTGCACAAGAAATGAGTCTTGCATTTTAACCTTCTGTGTCCAAATATTTCGGCATGGGTACTTTGGAGTTTACCAAGTTTTCTCCTTAAGTCTCTTGAATATGCCTCACTATCTGTAAAAGGTACTTCCAAAAGACAAAGACAGAGCAGATCTACAAATGCCACTATAACAGTATACAACTATTAGATTATTTGCTTTGCGACTTGAAAATATCAGTAATTTACACTATCTTCATTATAAATATATTTCAAAATAATCGTTGGATAGCTTTGATTATCAACATACTTTACTATACAAATTCACATGTCATTTTAACAACTTTAATAATAAATAAATTATAAATTATAAAAAATGACATTTTAATAATAAAAAAATAAAACACAATTTTAACAGACTGAAATTAAACAGATATCAGTCAGAAAATGGCGTAGACTGATACGTGATATCATTCATTGTCCTCGAGGAAAATTTTTAAGCTTTTGATTGTTAATGTTAATTGGTAAATAGATATTGCATTGTTTCTTTTTTCTTCAATAGAAAACATTTGATTAGTGAATTTTGTCATGAAGATACAAACAGTGCTACAAATTTGGCTGTAAATTTAATATTGTTTCAATTTTTGATATTACAATGTGAAATTTTGTGTTTCCGCCGGTAAATATATAAAATCTAAATTAATATTCCTGCTACAAAATATTCATTTAAACTATATTAAACTCGGTCATACCACAGCACATCGAAGGGCCAAGCTCTACTGTGCTCATATCTGTTTTCTTGACCCTAGGACTCTGTGGTGAGAAGCATATTCCTCTGTTAAGTAGTCAGCCTAACGCTAAACCCTCGGAGGTTATTTATTTATTTTTTTTTTAGAATGCTTGGATTTTTCTGTAAAAAGTTTGTTTAGTTCTCAAACATGTTTGGTGATCAGTTTTATCTACCCACTGAAGGGATGAAAGGTAGTCGACTTTGGCCAGGCCCGACGACAGAACCTCGGATCTGAGATTGGAAACGCAAAACGCTACCATTATGCCGTTGGGCATCACAAAATAAACATCAATAGCTAATATATAATCTTCTACTGCATAATGAATTTTATTTAAATTATTTAGTTTATCGACTTTGATTCCTCACAGCAGCAATTTAACAAAAAAGGGTTATACAAATAAACTATAATACCACTCGTGTATTATTTTTCAAGAAGATCTTGCATAGATAGAAGATCGTGTACATGTGTCGCAACATGGAAAATCATGAAAAATATTGAATAATCCACCCCTTTATTTTGGTTTGCAAAAAACAGAAATGCAACATGCATCTCATCTTGTTCAACAATACACTGAATGTATTCCAGGACTTTGCATTTTGCTGAATGTGGACATATCACTAGGTTACTGTTGAATCATCATCATATAAACTTCAAAATGCAAGATTACAATTAAAATCTCTTAAAACCACTAAGGAAAGGAGAAAATTATGAGTTTAGTTTTATCGAAAACAGGATTTCTTTCCTAAAATTAATAAATTTTAAAACTTGATCATATTAAATAATAATTTCTTATATACAGATAACGCTTTTAATTCCTTTTGCTATTTTTAAAATCCATTTCGTATTTACTTAAAACATTGATACTACAAAATTGTACTCCTGATGAATATTCTGAGCTAACATTATTTCATTCGGGAAATATGATATGGATTTTTAGAGATATGAAACTAATCAGTTTTCTCTTTTCGCACAATAACCTTTTTCCTTTGAGATCACCGGAATTTTCTTTAGTCACGTGCAAAAAAGTTTGATTTAGTTTCGCAATTATATCAATCTGATATCATAAATATGTTGTGTCGGATATTTTTTTTAACTATAAGTATCTAAATTTCAAACATTGTTGCGTCTTGTGTGTATTTTTTACAAATTATATAATTAATTAATTCTGTAAAAACATGAATCACAATGACAATTTCTCTTTCAAAATATGGTAAGAATTTATTAGAAAATTTTGTTTCTTTTCTTTGGTATAGTATACATTCTCCATATTCAAGGTTCATAAGAGAGGTCGTTGAAAATGAATATACTTGATAAAATACTGAATGAAGAATAAATAATTTTCAAAAATATTTGTGTTCTAATTATTATTATTATATACAAAATAATTCTGCCTCAGTAATGTTTCATTGAAATAATAATATCATTATTCCATTATTACAAATCAGTGATTGAATATAATTTTATGAATAATAATAGTTTGGGGATAGAGATACAGGCGCTTAAGCTATAATTTTGACCTTGTAACCCTATAATTTTGAAGCACCACAAGTGGTTATAATTATAAAAAAGATATTAAAAGGGCTGTGTTCAACAATATTAAAGGAGCTATTTCTACGCAATTGAATGATTTGTAGCGTCTTTAGCAGTAAATGTTATGGTTAACAGTCCAATTGTGAAAACTAAATGAAGTAAAAGAAAAAGCAATTATAAAAATGTTTAGCGGAAAAACTATTTATTACTACATGACTCTTTCAACCAAGATATGCAAAGGAAAGGACGTGTATCACTGATTGTTATAGTTATAATAAAAAAGGCGTTGAGATTCGTTAAAATGATTGTATGCTACAATACAAAATGATTTACAGCAAATCTGGTAAAAGCTTAAAAGATAGAAACCTTGTTTAGAATGTTAAGCGAAATGTTGGAAAAGAGTTAATTACGAAATTGTAGAATAGCAGCCATTTAATGATAAAACAACTTGATTACAGAAATACGAAAATAGGATCATGCACAACGTTCAATAGTTTGTGCAGTCCAGTCTAGCTACGTCACGCAACTTGTCAGATTCTCTCGAGAATAAAGCTTTGTATTATGGTTGAAAGAGAGCTGAACACCGATGGCAAATATGTTTAGCAACGTTACTCTCTTATGACATGCTACGTAACATAACAGAGTTGGAAGTCGTACACAAACTAATGTACATTGTGCAGGAATCCATTTTCGTATTTCTGTAATCAAGACGTTTTCTATCAAATGGCTGCTACTCTACAACTTCAAAACTGACTTTTTCCCTGATTTCGCTTAAGTTTACAAATAAGATTTCTAACTTTTAAGTTTTTCTCTATATTGCTGCAAATCATTTTGTATTGTAACATACCATCATTTAATACACTTCAACATATTTATTATTATAATGATAACCATCAGCGTTTTAAAATTAAAAGATTAAGACAGAACTTTATTGAGCACATTTATATCGTGATTGTAAATGATGCTTTATAGATTTCTTGAAACAAAAAATAAATACGTTATTTTCACCGAATCAGTAAAAACTCATTAATCATAAAATATTTTAATTTTCAAACATAAAAATGCATTTATATTGCTGTTTCGAGAGTCCAAAAAGATTTTTTTAAAAAAAAAAAAAAAAAAAAAAAAAAAAAAAAAAAAAAAAAAAAAAGGGTTAAAAACAACCTTAAAACTGATCTCTGAATATTTTATTATCCAATAAAACAAGCAATTATCAACATTTATTATATCTACTATCATTGTAGCTCAGTACGATGAAAAGATAAGAAATATATGTTATAAGCCACCTAACATTACTCAATATTTTCTACATGTTATGAATTATTCTTTTTCTACATATTATCGAAATCTAGCTGTTGAATATTTATTGTACTTATACTTTAATTAAAAAAGGAACAAAGAGTTATAAATTAACAACATACTTTCTAGTTTTATTACTGTTACTACATCCTATTTGTAAAAAAGTGTCATTTTATTTACATATATTGAATATTCAAATTTTAAATAAGAAATCTAGAAATATACATCGAAAATGTTTTAAAATCATTTGCAAGAAATCATTTTAGGAATTAGCAAAACATCATTCAAAAGTAATTATTAAGCCTATTTTCCAATAAATAACTGATAAGAAATACTTTAATTTGTTTTCAACAAATAATTTTTGTAAAGTCATGAAAATTGCTCATAGTAATTGTGTGATTATTTTGATCAAATGATTATTATCCACCCTTCTCGAGAATTTAAAGGATTAGTAAGCATTTAGAGCTTTTATCAGCAAAAATTATACTCTTCAAGCATTTTTTTCTATTTATAACATCTTTTTAATAAATAAATTTGTTACTAAATGATGTATTTAGAGAAAATTTAAAGAAAGGGAAATATATAATCAGAGAAAAGTTGATTAAATAAATATTCTATTCACATAGTTTAAACTTACTAATGTATTTCAGTGTGGGGTAAAGAAACTATATTTAAACAATCATATGTTATTAAGCTTAAGCTTTTTCACAGAAAATGGAAGCTATTTGATTGCAAAACAAATTAGTCTTTAAATTTCAAATATAATTTTTCATAAATATATCAAATAACATATAATTTAAGTGTAAAAGATTTAATAGCAATCTTTAAAATGACAACTAAATTTAAAAAGAAATTTTATGTAACACATAAAGCATGGAAATTGAAAAATTATTCAATAACAATAATAAACTCACCGATACATTTCCTTTAGGAATCATTTCCTTTCCATTTGACAGTACAAAATCGAGTTCTTAAAGACCTAAAATCTTATGAAAGGTAAGAAAATTATGGAGAAAAAAAATAATAATTTTATTTGTTATTATCAATGTAAGTCATATTTGAAAAAAGTCGTCGACTATCTCTTATGATGTCATAAAAATCTAAAAAAATACTACTTATCAGTCTAAAGATAAGATTTGCTGATTTAAAAGCAAGTCGGCATTATTCAATTAAAATTTTTATGAAATTTAACCGCAGATAAGATTAAATTTTTATCAAAATTTAAATTGATTATAAGAAATTTTGATCAATGAAAGGAAAATATAATTTAATATAATGTTTCTTCATTTTAAGTACGATTGTAAATTTCATTGCTTTAAAACTATCTTGAGATTCATATTTTATCTGTATTTAATATTAGGTTGGGGAAAAAGTTATCCATTATTTTTTAGGTGGACGTCTGTAGTGATCGCTATCTCGTGAGGTATTTTTCAAACAATTTCAGATTTATGCTCATTGGAAAGGTGACATTTGACACTAAAATATTCTCTTGCGGGTTTTTGTTTGATTAATTCAGTTATGAGTAAAAGGTTTTAAAATTAGAAGACAACAAACAGAAAATTCGATACATTTTAAATTTTCTTTTATAATGGCGAAAATGCTAACCAGGTGGCTAAAATTGTGAAAGGTGTTTATCGTCCAATATATGACTGTAACAACCAGTTACGCACAATTTTCGTTTCGTCGATTCCGTTTTGCTATTTGGATGCTAAAGATGCACCTCGCATGGATACAACAGCGTGGAGAATGTCTATAAAATATCAAATATTATCAAACTTGACAGCATGTCAGCAGTCGTAGCTTCGCACAAGACCTAAAAATCTACATGAAAACTGTTTTAAACCTTTTTACAAAGCGAATCTGAAAGAAGTTGCAAAAAGTTCACGTAAAAATAAAGGATTTCTTTTTCTCCAACCTAATATAATATAATGTGTATGAAACATTTCAGCGTAGTGTAATAAAAATATAATTATATGATAAAATTCCAGTGAGGTAAAATATTTCACATTTTAATTATGTTTATTATGAAAGGAATAATTTTAGGAATTCTATAATTATAAGTTATGCAAAATTTTTATTGATCGGAGACATTTTAGGTGTGTCACCAAAATAATGTATACAAACAACATGAATAAATAATGATGAACTAATTATGAATGAGAAATATGTTTAACAAACAATGAGTAAATAACTGAATTTGGTAAAAAAAAAATTTTAATATGTGAAAATTAAATTTCCCTAATAGAGAGATAGCAATCATATAAGAAATGAAAAACGGCGATGTTTTCGAAATTGCTAAATCTAACGGAATGCCAAAACAGTTTTTCAAGTTAGCATTTGGCTTCGCTTTTTAACATATACTGTATATAAATGAAATTATGAAACACAAACCATAGAAAATAGCAAAATTTACTGAATTTCAATTTGCAGTTTATTGATAAGTAGAAAAATATTGTTTTCCTTTATTTAATTAATGATATAAAAATTTGAGCCTTTGACAATTTCAATAGGAATGAAAGAGACAAAAACATTTGACATAAAAACAGAGAATTATACCACAAAAACATATCGATGAAGAAAAAAGGGACTCATTGTTCAGTCTTATATTAAGACTTTGTGTAGTAAACTTTATTATTAAAGAATATTGTTCAAACAGTGCTAAAAATAGGATTGTATACCTCTTAAACTATTCATATACTCATGAATTGTTATAGAATACTGTCATATATATTGGTAAAACTTAGGTCATATTAATTATTATTTTATAATTTTTATTGTTTTTCACAAAGCTACAATAGATATTTTAAAATGTAAATTTTGTAATAATAAAATAGAATAAATTTTTATAAAAATTATACTTAAAATGTAATAAAAAATTTATCCACAAACATCATCTTACACTTAAAAAATTACCAGAATGACGATGAATAAATAATGTATATTTCAGTTGAATAAAATTTGATAATATATTTTTTAGCTTTCAACATCTTTCAGACGTCTAGGCATAGAGCTACATATTTTATTATTTTAACTACATTCATCTCTTCTTAAACTAATAAACACACAGGAAGCTATCAAAATAATGGAAACAACTGTAAATAAAAGTGATATTTTAGATTGTGCTTTGTAAGCATTAAATAATTATAGTTACCAGTTCTTTATAAATGGAAATGTTTACATTGTGGTTGCTTTATTAAATCTCTGTATGTCTTAGATTTTTCGAAACCTTTAAATATCAGAACTTTCAGATTTTCAAAGAGACCAAACTGTAAGAGCCCGTCTTCCTGGAACAAGATTGTGACCAAAACTACCCAACTTTTAGGCATTTCTAGAGAAACAGTGTCTATAGTCATGACAGTTTACACACAGAGCAACAAAACAAGCTCAAAAAATCAAATCAGTGCATGGAAAGAGGAGCTCAGTGAAAGAGACTAAAGGATATTGAAGCGAATTGTAATGTTTGAAAAAGGAACATCTCTCTCTCTCTCTCTGTGTGTGTGTGCAACAAAAGTGTATGCAGAGCTTAATTAGTATCTGGATTCTCCTTCTCCAATGATGACATTTAGAAGACACCATATAATATACAAAGCTTTTACCGTAAAATAGCAATTTCAAAGTCACTTGTCATGGATGTTAATATTAATCGTCGTCTACAGTTGTGTCTCGCACTCACAAAATCTGGTCAATTGACAAGCGGGAAAAGTAATATAGACTAAAGAATTGTTTTTCATTTTTTGTCTATGACAGGATGAATGCACGTTTGCAGGACAAATACAGAAGCATATATTCGTAATTGCCACTTTCCAATTGAAAACATGAAAACAGATCTGTCATGATAAGGGCAACCTTGTCGTGGCTTTCTGCTGGACCAATCGTGACTCTGAAAAGTGTGACCATGTTGAAATATAGAGAATTTTAAATGTACATTTACATCCTGTGATGCAAACTTTGTCTCCTGAAAGAAATTAAGTTTTCCAAGGTGATAATCAACCCATCCATCAATTGTTCAATCACGGTTTGATGAACACGAAATTGAGATTAAATATCCAACTTGGCCTACACTGTCACCAAACATGAACATAATTGTATCGTAATGGACTATCTTAAAGCGTTCAATACGTAATCGATATCCTTTAACGGTATCTCTCCCAATACTTTCACAATAACCCCATGAAGAATGGTACCATGTTCCTTTAAAATCTATTCAACACATACATGAATACAAGCTGTGTACTTCGCCAAAATCGGTCTCACATCATAATAACTCTAGTATTTTGATAACCATCTATATTTTTAGGTCAGATTTCATTTAATATTTTCCAATTTTAACTCCAAGTTCCCTCTAATTGTTTAGACTAAGATAGAGATAGATATGTTTGTAATGATCAGGATATAATCCAACCACTAATATAAAGACGTTTTCCTCATTTTCTTTATGATTGATTTCAATAT
This sequence comes from Latrodectus geometricus, assembly GCA_026290005.1. NCBI lineage: Eukaryota > Metazoa > Arthropoda > Arachnida > Araneae > Theridiidae > Latrodectus > Latrodectus geometricus. The sequence goes on from JAPDSC010155468.1 coordinate 33,354, forward strand.
ATCATAAAAAATTGACAGGATATTATTATGTACCGGGAAACAATTTAAAAGTAATTTAAAATTCGATCCCAAATAGTTTGTCCTTTTTTTATATGGGTTGAATGTAATTGGTAATGTTGATTTCAACTTTCTATTAAGAATTATATTTCAGTTGTAAATGTTAGTGTTTTTCACCAAACACGGGATAACTTGAGTGTAGCCTATCTCGGATATAACTCAACTCTAGCATGACTCACCGATTTTTAATCACGAAGCGGAGAAATTCCCGTGTAAAACAACTTCGCAGTTAACTGAACACGACATTTAAGACGGCTTCTGATTGGCTAGCAATCTTGCACATCAATGTCAACAAACATATCGCTTAAGTCTGCCATAGCTAGCTGACTCGGTCAAAGCCTCCTAGAAAGGCAGAAGCACCGAGTCAAAGCCTCCTAGAAAGGCTCCTTCTCTTTCTAGGAGGCTTTGACTCGGTGCTAACACTCCGAAATCGTAGGGTTATTCTAGGGATCCACATAGGCGAGTTAATCGTTGCTTTTGTCGTGGTGAATAACGTTTCATGACTTAACTCGCCCTTTACCCAAAAACCTCGTTCAACTCTGGTTAGTGAATTAATTAATGATCCCGTTAAAGGATAAAAGAGATTCTCCTTTTTATTATCTTATGCTAATATTACAATTGTCGCGTGCATACTCGTTAGCTACATTTTTCAAGTTTTCTTTTTTTTGTATTTTTAAAGCCTATTAAAATTATTTTTTTAACATTAAATTCTTTCTTCCTGGATCTTCTGAAATTATTGAAAATTTAAAAATCGCAATTAGGAAGGGCATATATGAATATCTTTTCTAGGAGATTGGCTTATAATAACGGGAAGACATTTCTATAATATAATTATCACAAAGACAATGAAAAAAATATTGTAAGCTGTAATTAACACAATTCTTAAAATTCTGTTAACTACTATAATAACGTATATTTAACATTTTTTTTAATGAATTTCTATTATTTTTCAAGAAATAACACTTGAAAATGTTTTAGGGTCACGCGTTTTGAGTATTTGGGCCATCAGAATCTTCTTTCTATAAAAGTCTTTGAAAACCGCTGTAGCTTTTCCCACTATATTCATAAGAATGATCCTTTACATTTTCCATACATGACAAGTTATATACCATTCTTACTGGCTCACGTGCTTTCCAAGTCATCTAGGCGTCATATATAGTTCATATAGATATAACTCAGATATATAAATATAGCTCATATAGATAATATGAGAAAAATTATGTGATGAATTGAAGATGAAAACGGGTATTTATATAATTTTTTTTCAATGAATTTTAATATGTAATTTATCTATAATAAAATTTCCAATTTGTATACGTAAAAATGTTTTTCAAGTTGCATAAAAAGGTATTTGTGAAATGATAAAAATATTATAAGTTTAATGGAATTTAAGACTGCTAGTGTGCATTTACACGCTCTACATTTTACAAAAATTGCAACGCTCTAGCTTAATACACCCTAAATGTAGTGAGTATGAATAAAGTATTAAATTTATTTGTAAAGTGATATAAAATTTCTCAGAAATTTATTATTTAAAAAAATATTTCCTTACGAGAGAATTCATAAAATGTTTTATTAAAGCACATTTTTTACTGGATTCATATGATTCTAACATATTATATTATTTTTATTAGTGATATAATTAAATAATTACAGATTAATGTGAGCGTAATACATTAACGATTGATAGAAAAAATATTTTTTCTATCATTTTATACTTTTTAAGATGAATATTAATTCTTTCTTGGTCGACGTCACATTTATGAGATTTTGTGCCCAATCCAACGGCTTTTTATCCTATGCGACAAAGCAAAATTTTATACATGAAATTGAATTCGGTGTTTACCCATTTCTTTAAATTTCTCTATTATTTTGTATTTCTGAATATGTCTAACAGATGGCACAGCTAGTCAAACTTTCTTCACAATTTTTTCACGGTGAGATAATCTCACCTTGAATTAAAATCGAAAACATTTAGTATTTTCTGGAATTTTGCTTCCATTAGAGGAATTTTTGCATGTTAATTTAAAAAAAATTACTTAAGATATTTTTGATATTCATTGCCAATTTCTTTTTGGGCAACCAATCTAAAAATTCTTAAATAAATGATTTCGGTTTTATGGTGAATTCAGTTTTTACATTCTGATGTGTCCAAGGTAGTTTGCAAAACTTTTTAACAACTCGTTAAAGTTGAGAAATCTTATTCCAAAACATTTTTACATAACTTTAACAACTATGTTTATATAGATATTTATGTTAAGCAACTTAAAAAGCAATAGAATTAATATAGTAAAGGTTTTTATTTTTTTAAATTTAAAACTTTAATGATTCTAAAATAAGTATTAAGTGGAAAGAATATTATATATTCAAGATGACCCCTAGCTCTATGCCGTAGGTATGTATTTGTATTTCAAATAAACTAAATGAAATTTTGGTACAGGATTTTTGAGGTATGCTTTTTAGAACCATAGGAAAAAAGTTAAACTCTAATAATGTTATAGTAACAAAATCTTAAACAGTAATACTTTAATGGAATATTATCCATAGAATGTATATTTTTTATACTTTATATTTCTAATAATATTATACTTTTCTGTAAGAACTATAAATTTCATTAAAATAATATCTGTAGTACGAAAATCACCGATTGTTAGACTGACTAAAAGAGAAAGTAATTAACATTGATAATAAGGCGGGATAAGCAACAGAAAGCAAAACAATCTACTTTGGTTTATAAACTTTCCCCGTGACTTCTTATAAAAATAATGACGATTTGTATGCGGCACAGATGGTTTGTTAACTTAAGAAAGATCATACTAAGATGAATATGTTGAACTGTTTGTTTGATGCAGCAAATTTCAAATCAAATTAAGTGATTAAATATGAATTTTATGCATTCTCCCAGCCTGGAATTTATTTTTTAGATTTTGTTAAATGGTAATCGAATAAAAATATTCCTCTTAGTTTTTAAAAATGCTTTCCTTTTACTGGGTCAAATGATCTTTTTTTTATCACTTGAATATCTTAAATTAGAATTTCAGAATTAATAAACCAACAATCATTTGTTTGTTTCTGGACTTAACTGCATTGGCTTCTGAACGATTCGTGTATGTGACGACTTGTAAACATAAATTCGATAAGGAAGTGAGGAAAATGTTAGGAAAATCTTAAATTATTCAATTGTAGGTATACAGTTTAAGAATGTATGCCTATCTTCTTCTCTCTATTCACACACGCGTTTAAAAAGTTTAAATTTATTTGTCACCTTTTATAAACAAGATGAATTAAAAAGGAGCTTCTGCTTTAAATGCTATTTTATTCACATAAATCTGAGAAAATTTTATTGCTTCAATCTGCTTAAAAAATTAGTTAATTGCGAATATTTTTTAACTATTACATTCCAATTTTTCCAAAATGTCTCGCGAGAACGTTCATTTTAATTTATGCTAAGTAGAGTATTTTTATTTATGAAAGAAATTCTCCTGATTTGCTCTCTCACATAGCCCAATATTGTAACATTTTTTTTATTATTAACTCCTTTCAATTATAAAAATCTAGTATGTTTTGTATTTTTTTTTTTAATATTTTTTTTTTTTTTTTTTGCAATATAATAAAATATTAGATATATTATGTAATCTCAATGCTTTCTTCTTAAAAAAAACAGTTGCTTGTATTATAAATTTATTTACGAAAATTTCAAACTACTTAAATGGTGAAAATATTTAAATAGTTTGAAGATAAAATAATCTAAGTAAGTTCAATTAAATCATCTAAAAGAGTTTTATTGAGAAAAAATATTATCAAGTACAAATAAAAATTATTTCAGCAGTAAAACAAGTTTATTATTAACATTTATATTACTTACATATTACAGAAGACATATTACGAGATAAAATGTAAGAAAATGTTGTCGGCCAAAGCATTGAACGTCTACACAAGTATATTCTATTTATTGTTTATTGCTCAACGCTCCTTATTTACACATGAAATTTATTAGTCCAAGATCTATAGTTTAAAGTGGACAGTTTAAAGTGGATGGTTTCTACGAACATCAAAACTCAAGGTGGGATTTGAAGCCACAAACTGTTGAAGCGAAAGTGAGAATTTTATAGAGTTCAAATAATGAATATTCATTATTAAACTGAAATATACCATTTAACAACACGTATGAGTTTCTGAGAAAGCATATTTGAGGCCATCCATCAAGAGCAAGACACATTTCATGAATTCTAGTAATCAACATTCAATCAAGCAATCTCCAAGGCCGCGGTGGTCTAGTTGGTTAGGGCGTCGTTCTTGATACCAAAAGGTGGTGAGTTCGAATCCCGGATTGGCCGAAGATCCGTCGTGTTTACTAATGGCGACGGGGGTACGTAAAGTATGTCGGTTGCAATGATCTCCATGTTCCCATTCCAAATTATTACCACTGGGGGTGGTTGGAGCCAGGCTATGGGTCTCCTCTAGTTTCAATCGTAAAATTCAGATGGTGCTGCCATCTATGAGCCAACAGTCGTATTTTTTTTAAAAAAACGGAAGACTCTCTGACTTCGTTCGCCTAGTCTTGACGGGTGGGCTTGGCACGGCCAGTAATCTTCAACAATTTCGTTCAAAAGAAGTTTTTACACCATTAGTGACGCTTTCAATTCATCTAACACATATTCACCACACTGTTTTTAAATAATTGTCTTAATCCTCGACATCATATTATATATGAATTATTTTATAATTTATACAAATTAAGTTGCTTAACATAATTTCAAAACTTGGCTCAGATTTCGAAATCAGTTTCCATACGGGTCGATATCTTTAAAAGCAACAAAACAAGTTTCTTAATATTTTGTTTACGAAAACCATTAGCTTATTTTCAACTGTTTTGGTAAAAAGGCCAACTTTGCCTTTTGATTATATATCAATCGATCTATAAGTTGTTACAAAATTTCATGATTATTAATTTTAATTTTGTCATTAATGATTATAAATCGAAAATTTATGTGATTTTTATAGCCATAGCAACATTTATCAAGAACAGGGAGTTTGTTATTTATGATTAATAGACGACACTAGAAAATAAAGAAATAAGGTTTTTCATAAACTAGTTTATCATTTACTTTTTAAACAAATAAAACATTTTTTTTAAGCAAATCATAAAAATTTCTTTCCAATTTAGAATAAAAAAATAAAAAAACCCAGAGATTTTATAAGATTACATAGCCACAAAAGAAATTCGGGATTCGCAATATTGTAACATTTTTTAAAAATTAGTAATATTCGCCAATCTGGTAATATGAAGAAATTTCAAAAAGTAAATCTAATGCCATATATATAACATGCATAAATTAAACTCATGTGTCTCGAATCATTCAGGTACTCTTGTTGCATTAGTAATTCAATAAGGAAAGTATAACATCAAATTTATCACTTACTTCCATAATAAAAATTTTTAAATTTAGGAATATTAACACATTTAATTTTGCTTTTAAAAATTTTTAAATTTAGATTTAAGTTTAACAACAAATGCAACATTTAAAAAATATGTGCTTCTTTATCTTGCGAAATTTCAACTAAAAAAAATTAGCTAAAAGGACTGTAATGGTCACTGATTACCACGAGCAAAAGCAAAATTTGAACAAACAAATGTAACAAAACTTCATGAATTTCTTTCTATCTTTAGAAAAATTCATCGAAAACAATTAATCTCCAAATATATGGTGGCGAAGAAATTTAGTTACGGTACTTTATGGGTAAGTTTTAATGAGCGACATTTGTTATTCAAATTCGCGCCACTTGTTACTTGGGATAAAATCGGAAAAAATGAAATTAAAATTTTATTTATATAAAAAACATTTTTGAAAAAGTTAGAATTTTATATAAATGCTTAACTAATTCTTCATTGTCATAAGAATTCCCAATTGTACTGTTTTGTTAGAAAATTAAAACAGGATCATTACATGATTAAATGCATGAATTTAAAGATTAGAGTTGGAGAATTTTCTCAGGATTTTACCTCTGTGTATCGTAAACAATAATATTGATTCCCTCATAATACGCGAAGAAATTTAATAGGATTCTTTTTCATTCCCCGTTAATAATTTCCTCATACAGAGGAGAATCATACTGCATGATTATATTCTACTTCATACCTTTTCTGCTTCATTGATAGAACAATAACATAATGGTGAGATCCTCGACACCTATGTAGAAACAAAATAATTTTTTTGTTCATAAATTACACTTTAACTCAATTTTGAAACATAAAGGCATTTAATATATGTGTAGAACTGCCAGCCGAAAATAGGAGCGAAATTTTTAACAGTATCATTGAAAGTATCAATCTGAAAAACATTCATATGATATTAAAAGAGTTTAAATTGATTAATAGTCAAGATTTTCCCTCAGAAACACAAACATGAGGAATTTAGAAAGAAACCTGAACTGCCGATAATAAAAGTGACACGTTAGATACCACAACACATATGCAGCTGCTTGAATGCTTATGTAAAATTTATTATTTCTAGACTCAGAATTCAGACTTTCATATGTCGAGAACAAAATGCTTCTCTTTGTGCCATATAAGTGATTTATTTATGTAATTGCTTAAAATTTGTGTATTTATATTATGGAAGCTTCTACATAGAGCATTGGTCTAGGGAACTCCCATTACTATCCACAAATGACACCTGCTCGCTGATTCGAACTTTTTCCCAGACTGTGGCTTAGAACTGGCAGGAAAGAACCAGTTGGACTCTAGCTCTCGCACAAGTTGCACGCTGATTTAATCTTGTTGACTTTATCTATATAATTATGCGTCATATTCGGTAACTGTATTAGTAATGATTTGAGATATACTTTATGATATATTGCCTAATAATTTTGAACTACCTTTAGGCGATAAGATTGACATCGCAACAAAAATATTCCTCTTTACTTTGCAAATCACACAAGAAGAATATAAAGATCATACATTTTTTAACAAATGTAGGCATTTCTAGAACAATGGTTTTTTTTTGACTAAAAAGAGAATCTGTTGTTTTCTACTTATGACATGATAATTAACTTGTAAACACAAATAAAGTATTTTGTAATTTAAGCAAAAAAGCACGAAAATTTATGATAAGAGTATTACTGTCTTTTTAGAAAAGAGAGAAATTTCTAGATTTTATTTCAACTTGCTTAAATTGTGCAACAAAATTTCCAGTCTAGTGACAAGATATTTTGTAAAAATAATGTGAATTGTTTTGAAATTTTACGTGTATCAGCATTCTGGATTATTTGTTACTTTGTTAAATTTAAATATTTTTAGCGATATGACCTTAAGAGTTAACAAATAAGGTTAAAAGGTCGAATATTATCAGGAAAATAAGATAAAGATTTTGATAAATAACGAAATAATCAAAGAAGTAACATTTTCAAGTATAGATGAAATTTTCATTTATAAAAACTACAGAACTATATCATTTTAAATGAACCTAACAAGCATTTGTCTATTATCGGAAAACATATTTTTATTCCACGTTATTTCTGCCAGCAAGCATGATTTTCGGAGATTCATTTAATATAAACAGAACAATCAAAATTGCCATCAGCTTTGTTATTTTGACATATTTCATAAAGCTTTTTATTAAAAAAATATGCTATAGTTTTCCTCCTGGTCCAATTGGATTACCTATAGTCGGATACTTGCCATTTTTAACAAAAGATGTTCATTTGAAATTCTGTGAGCTAGCTGAAAAATATGGAAAAATTTTCAGGTAATTTCTCTACCGTCAATCATAACTTAATAGAAAAATTATTTAAGAAAATACTCTATTACAAAATATTTATTTTATATATATTAGTGCTTTTATAAATCTCTGCAATCTATTTTAGTTACCATACTTCGGGTTGAAGTCTAAAGATTAAATATTGATACATTGACTTAGAACTCAAACAGTTTGAGCCTAGTGTAGATTAAATCCTTGTACTTTTCTCTATTGTAGCGATAACTTTTTCCATATGTTTTAATCACCGGGCAATATTTTGGCCTATTTATAATTTAATGTTTTTAAAGTTAATTTATGAAATTTCCAAGTTTATTTCTCTCTTAAAATTTTTAGAAAATGTTCTATGTATTCTTACAGCTAATATTTAGAGAAATCCAAAACCATAGCTTGGGTTTGGTAATAGAATATGAAAAAGTGATAGAAAATAGAACTGATATATGTATTTTTATGTGCATAATCAGAATATATTTTTATGTACATTATTTTAAGAGTACTTTGAGCAGTTATCTTTTAACACATTACTTTGAGGCTCTACAATCCTCTTAAACCGTCAATGATTAATAACTGAATTAAAAAAGTTGTCATTATCCACCCTCAATGTTGAAATACGCGCAAAAATATTTGCATGCATTTCAACTTTGAGAGAATGAAAAAATTTGTGGAAAAATGTTTTAAATTACATTGTATTTTTCAATTTTAAGAATGACTTAAAACGAAAATGTAATTGAAATTATTATGTGATTTCTGGGTTTGTATATAATACCTTTCTTGATTGATGAACATATCTTGAATATATATTTTATACATTAAAGTTTGACTAAAACATTATATTTTAGAATACGTTAAATTTAGAATAAACATTAGAATGTAATAATTATGTAAGACATTAGAGTAACTAAGTTCTATTGTTCATTTTGTGTGATTACATCTTTCTTTAACTGTGGTTTGTATATATATCCTTTAACTACTCATATTTTTTCACAGAGGTCAATAATTAAGCTTAAGTATTTTTTGAGACGTAATTCTCTATTAATTCAAAAAATTAGTTGTCTGAATATGTGTGCAGTCGTTCCTGATCTTTATTTTCATTCTTAAGCAAAATTTATTCATATTGTGTCCAAAAAGAATTTTGGAATGGCTAAATTATTTTTGGTTTAAGTCGTAATTCTTATCCGTTTATTAAAAAAAAATAAATCAAGTACATAAAATCTGTGAATAATGTCGCCAAAAGTATTAACAAAAAAATAAAAACTTATCTAATGATACTATATTTTTATCTAAAATTAGATAAGTTTTTATTTCCAGACAGATTAATCAAAACATTAATCTGTCTCGATCAATCAAAGTAGCAAAATATTTCTTAACAATTTATGTAGTAATCACGTTATGCTGCTCAAACTACGTATTAAAAGATTAAAAAATGCCAAAAACTAGAAGTTACTCATCACCATAAGAATATATAGCTAGATTTTATTATGAAGGAATCATAAGCCCAATGCATTTATTTTAGACGTATTACATAAATGTTGGCTTAGATCACATTTATATCGGACTATATACGTGTAGTCTTCATGCATGTTTATTAAAAACATTTTTTAAAAAAAAGTTTTAACTTTACATTAAACTTATTAAAAATATTAGTATCTCAATTTTTGATTTTTTGCTAAAGATAAGACAAAAGGGTGTTTCCTCATGCAATTTTAATTCAATAGGTACGGAATTTATAGGGACGTTAGAAGAAATAAATAAAGAGTGTTGTAGCAAATAAAACATTTATAGAATATAATAAGTATAGTTTCAAAATTTGATTGAGTTAAGGCCATACTCATAGCTTTAAATTTGTATATTATTAGAAATATTTTAATTTAATTGTGTTTTATGGATGCATTGCTTGTATAAAATCAGAGCAGTATTGTAATCACATGATTTTTTATGTAATATTTCGGTTCACCAAAGTAATTTTTATCGTTACATCATAACCATCATTTTCCCATGATTAAGCATTTTTTGCTCAATTCATTATCGCAGAAGATTTAAAGTTTTTAAGCATGTTTTGGTGTTTGTATGAAACTTTGACTGTAAAATGCAAAGTCAAAATCTTTATTAAATTAACATGAGGTGAAATTCGAATTTTGATAAAAGGAACAAAAATTTTTTTCTTTAAAATTTTTAATAGATTTGAGAATATAAAAAGATAAAGCTAACGTTATTGATTATCTTATTATCCAGTACACTGTTTTCTACTGAACAAAATGACGTATTAATATAATGTTTATAGATGAAAAACACTATTCCCTTTATAATCGTGCAATATAAATACATAATTTCCTTCTAAAATTGCTTCAGAATGCATTAAATATTTAATGTATACCTTGTACTTGGATATCATGGTAGAATAAAGTATAATTATAGAATTTTTAATGTGTTGTGTTCTTTATATAATTTCTTCCATACGATGAAATAAAGTTGTCTGATGTACACTACTGGCCATTAAAATTGCTACACTAAGAAGGCGACATGCTACAGACGTGAAAGTTATACGAAAGGAAGAAGTTGCTATGATATGCAAATGATTAGCTTTTCAGCGCATTCAGACATAGCAGGCGCCAGTAGAGACACCTACATTGTGTTTAAATTAGGAAATTGTTCAGCCGGTTCCTCATACTCAAATTGCATTTGAACGTTGTTGCCTGGTGAAAGGTTGTTGTGATGCCTCGAGTAAGAAGGAGAAATGCGTACCAGCACGTTTCAACTTTGATAAAGGTCGAATTGTAGCGTTCCGGGATTGCGGTTTATCTTATCGCAGTATTGCTGCTCGCGTCGGTCGAGATCCAATGACTGTTAGAAGAATATGGAATCGATGGGTTCAGGACAGTAATACGGAACGCCATGCGGGATCTCAACGGCCACCTATCACTAGCAGCCGAGAAGACAGGCATATTATCCGCATGGCCGTAATGGATCGTGCAACCACATTACGAGCCGTGAGTCAAGAAACGGGGTCGTTTGGAAGACAACAAGTGTCTGCACGAACAGTTCGACGACGTTTGCAGCAGCATGGACTCTCAGCTCGGAGACCATGGCTGCGGCTTCCCTTGATGGAGTGGTCAACGAAGAACCTGGGCGCACGAATGGCGAGACGTAATCTTTTCAGATGAATCCAGGTTCTGTGTACAGCATCATGATCCGTGTTTGGCGGCATCGTGGTGAACGCACACTGGCAGCGTGCATTCGTCATCGTCATACTGGCCCATCACCTGGCGTGATGGTAGGGGTTCCATTGGATACACGTCTCGGTCACCTCTTGTTCGCATTGACGGTGCTTTGAACAGTGCACGTTTCATTTCTGGTGTGTTACGACCCGTGGCTCTACCCTTTATTCGAGCCCTGTGAAACCCTACGTTTCAGCAGTTTAATGCCCGACTGCATGTTGCCAGTATTGTACGGACATTCCTTGATACGGAACATGTTCGGCTGTTGCCCTGGCCAGCACGTTCTGCAGATCTTTCACCATTAGAAAACGTCTGGTCAATGGTTGCCGAGCGACTGGCTCGTCACCAAACGCCAGTCACTACGGTTGATGAACTGTGGCATCGTGTTGAATTTGCATGGGCATCTGTATCCGTACAATCAATCCAATCTCTGTTTGACTCAATGCCCAAGCGTATAACTGCTGTTATTAATGCCAGAGGTGGTTGTTCTGGGTACTGATTTCTCAGGATCTATCCCGCCAAATGAAAATTTAATCACTTGTTATTTCTAGTATAATATATTTGTACAATAAATATCATTTTGTTATCTGCATTTCTTCCTGGTGTAGCAATTTTAATGGCCTGTAGTGTATATAGTGAGAGAGAATTTAAAATAGATATTTTTAATTTTTGATATATATTTTAGTATTCAGTTAGGATCTGTAGATGTGGTAGTACTTAATGAAGTAGAAGATATAAAAGAAGCATTTTCAAAACCAGAGCTCTTGGCCAGACCGCCTCACACAACATTTTCTATATTTAATGATAAGAGTAAGTTACAAAAGATATACGTTTTATTTTGTAGGTTCAAGTGTAAATATACTATATAAAAATAAAATTGTTGAAGGGTAAATTGAAAATTTGAAAAAGCATGATGTACTATTTCATTGCATTTAATGTCCATAATAATTTCTCATAAGAATTTTGAGAAGTTTTTTCGGTGGAAAATTTCTCATTAAAATTTAAAATGTGATTAGGCAGTATGTATTTGTATACCGTTCATTTATGCTGCACAGTTTATATTTAATGTATAAATCAAAATAATAAATTTAAAAATTATATAAAAATAAGAAAACAAATTAAAAAATTCCGCACAATTATTTTATTAATTAAGCTTTTTAGAGTTATTTAAAATATTTTAATTGAAATTTATTTAAATAATTGTTAGAAATTTTTAAAGTTAAATCATTGTTAATTATTTAATAAGATGCGTAATTTATATGTAAATCAACAATCAACATAGAACCATATGTTAAATGATTTTTTCCCCTTGAAATGATTTACATTTTTCAAATTTCTTAACTGCTAATTTTGAAGAATTTTTTTTTATCTAAAGCAGACAGAAATTTTATACTCTGGTTTGTAATGACTAACTGAAAATTTATTTGATTGATGATTAGGAAAGCTTTGATTATGACGTGAGTTAGACAAGCTATATTTTGAAATTTGCTGCTCAACAGCCACATAGTTTACACATTTCAAAAACTAGAGCCTTCGTATCTTCTCATATTCTTGAATACATTACTCAAATATTAAAATAAATACGATTGCCAATAAGATTGCCATAAATAAGATTGCCATAAATTATTAAACTAAATGTTAAAGTGATTTGCATAATATATAAAATACAATCTATATACAAATAAAATTCATTATTCTTTTTTAATTAAAGCAATCTTTCAGTTAAAGAATTTCCTTTAATTTGATACTAAGTATTTTGTTATTTAAAATCTTACTGCAACATATTTTATGTTTTTATAAACTTTATTCGCTTTAGAAATACAATTTGGTTAGCATAGAAATAATTAATGTGGTTACTTTAATAAAATAATTTAAATATTAGTCGAAAAACTTAATTTGAATGACATGAAATTGAAAAATAACTTCCAAAAAAACTAGAT